>APFE031031304.1:0-12667 GCA_000404065.3 Pinus taeda | reverse complement strand
GTTTTAGAGAGAGAAGTTAGCATGCACGAGTTCTACTTCATTCACCAGGGGTGTAGGCGGTTGATAATCCACTATAGCTGATAGGTCCATTAAGGGCCTCACCTAACCACATAGAGGGCCAACACATTGCCACAAGTGAAGATTAGCCACATGTAGTCAAAAATTCCCATTAATCTAAACAAGGAGCCACAGGAGCAGTGTGAGATGATATTATAGTACATCTTGTTTTCTCATAAAATGGCAGACAATTTTTTTTTGTTTGATTCGATAGAACCATGTTCCCCCCATTCGGTTGGTTTGACAACCGAGCCTCCAAGGTGTGCGAGGAGATGGTCATTTGCTAAGTGTTTTTTTCTTAGAAGGTTAATTCGTTCATCCCAACGGATTAGAGTTTTGCTCATTCTTTTATGGTATAGAAACCACGAGCTTTCAGAAATCAGCTTTATGTGATTAATAATATCATAATGTTTTTTTGGGAAGTGGGTTAGAATGTGAGTGCCTCCACGTGCCGTAATCAAAACCTCATTTCCCAATAGACATAATGCACTAAAACCAATTCATTTTTTTATCTCAGCAAGATTAATCAATTCAATTTCTGTTTCCCTTTCTAACTTCTTCCTATTGATAGAGTATATACACCGGCATCATAAGGTCTACCTTTATATAATAGTTTCAATGATTCATAATTTAATGTACTGGACTGTTAATTGTTGCTAGGTAAGAGATATAGTAGGCTTTCCAAAACATTATAAGTAATTTTTCCCAAAAACACTTTGCCAGAAATTCACCAAATACTTCCCATGATCCATGGATGACAATTTAGGTAAATCGTCAACCTTTTCAATAGGGCCTAACTCCATGGAGAAAAAGAATTGAACCCCCTGATTGGAAGAGACTATTCACATCTTGCATCAATACCCATTTAGAGAAACTTTGGGGTCTATGGGAAAACTTATTTAAGGTAAATGATGTCAATATTTATCACTAATATCACATAGACTGACCACAATCTATATGTTCCAGCATTATTGCACTCGTGATGTTTCGCTAGCACCTCTATTAATACATTTTGTCAAACCGTCCTCATATGGTAAATATATTCTCATCAAATAGATCAACATGATATTGGTACTCATATTTGGTGAGAAACCAGGGTTATTATAAGGATAAAATTGATGGAGGGGCATCGGAATAAGCCAGCAATGTGAAAATCTGTTCACATGTTGTGGCTTGACAATTCATTAACTGTTGGTCAATTTTAGTTATTGTGAGGTTTGATTTTCAAATAGTTTGTTATTATTGTAATAAGGAGACATTTTTATTTAGATTTATTGATAAAATCTGTTCGAACAGGTGTAAGCGAGAGTTAGAGATAGGAGATTCTGTTAAGATCTTTATTAATAAATAGAAGATTTCTATTAAGCTATTACTAGAAAATTAATGTGATAGAGGAGAAGAGTTAGGTGAGGTTTTTGTGTAGCGAAAAGCTCACATTAGTGGGGGTAGTTATGTTAAAAATCGAACAAATATCGGTCTTAAGGGATGGGCGAGAAAGACTTTCATTTTTGTAATAGCAAAAGTCTTTTTCATTTTTTTTATAAATACAAGTGTGGTTTGTGTAAAATCGAGGGACAGATTCTGTAAATTTGAATCTGGTTGATCAGAGAATTTGAGTGAAGTGGATTTCGATTTGTGTTCTATTGAAAATTATATGAATTTTGTGTTTTATTTAGCACTGTCACATTTTGTGTGTTTGGAAAAGTCATTAACATAGAAATTGTGAGTGAGTGAATTAGTATTGGAACAGAGTGATAGCACAGAGTGATAGGAAGATCATCAACGTGGAAATTGAAATTGCGTCAGAATCTTGATCAAAGGAAAATAAACGGTGTTTGCTGTGTCGCATCGGGAGAAATTGCATATTCCATCATATTGCAATAAAACACGAGGCGAAGATTATAATCAGTTTTGGAATGGAATCGGTTCCAGAATGGAATCGGTTCCAGAATTGTGGCATCGACGATGTGAACTATGCGAAATTTGAGTGACATATCATTCCAGAAAGTGGTGATCCCAAATAGAAATTACATCTGAGTTATGGTAAGAAATCGAAATTTGAAGAGTTTGCCAAGAGCGATTTAAAACCACCGATCTATAATAGAGTTGTGCAGATAAAACATGAGAGAGTTCCGGTGTTTATATATAGATCAACCTGTTATAAAAGTGTTTTAACACTAATGTAATTGGCTGGGGACACTTATTTTTATTATGACTTGAATGAAATATATGTGCGTCTCAACTCGGTTTTAACGTTGTTTCCATTTTTTTTAAAGTATTATATTGGCTACGCTCTCCTCGAATACTCAGGAAATTTGATTCCGTTGTTTTTAAAATGAAAGTTTTGCCACCCGGAAGGGGAATTGGTAGCGGGAGACAAGAACCTAATGCAGTTTTGATAGAAGAAGTGCGGAGATTGTGTGAACTAATGGAGACAGCCCAAAGAAGAGCGCCTGATGATGGAGCTGAGAGTTCTTCAGAGGAATCTGATGCAGATGTGGAAGCCGAAGAAGAGAATGACAATGTCAAAATCATCAAGATCCTCGCAAAGGCTCGAAGCAAACCGAAAATGGAGATTCTTATGTATGAAGGGAGTCTGAATGATGAGGAGCTCATGGATTGGATCAGATCCATAGATCAGTACTTCGATTATGAAGAGATTGAGGAGAATAAGAGGGTGAAGTTTGCAATCACTAGACTAAAGGGCCATGCAGCCATCTGGTGGGATGAGTTACAAACATCAAGAACAAGAAAAGGGAAATCTAAGATCAAGCAGTGGGATAAAACCGTAAGCAAACTTGAAGCCAAGTTTTTGCCTAAAGACTATCATTTGAATCTTTTTAAGCAGATGCAAAATCTGAAGCAGAAAGGAATGTCTGTTAAGGAGTATACACAAGAATTCTATAGGTTAAATATCAGAACAAGGCATGTAGAAGATGATTTGGAAAAAGTAGCTATATATGTTAATGGGCTAAGGTATGAAATACAAGATGAAATTAGCCTGTTAAGTTTGAAAACTGTTGAGGATGCCTATCAAGCAAGCCTGAAAGTAGAGGAGAAAATATTAAGAAAATAGAGTCAAAGAAACAGAGGAAATAACTCAGCGAGAGGTAGAGGAGCTGGCAGATCTAGAGGAACACAACATCAAGTTGAAACAGGAAGTTCAAGCAGCATATCACCACAGATGGGTGAATCTAGTAGAGGGAGATTCACGCCCAGAGGAAGAGGGCGAGGCAGAGATGTTAGGTGTTATACCTGTGGAGAATGGGGACATATGTCACGGGACTATCCTCATAACAAATCAGCAAGCCAGAGGGGTGCAAACATAGCTGAGGTAGAGCCAGAACCACCTCGACTTGTGGTGAAAGAGGAACCACCTGAAGAAGGTGAATCATTACTACTCAGAAGAACTTTGCTTAGATCAGAAAAAGAGACTGGGGAACCAGCGCAAAGGAAGAATTTGTTTAGTACGACATGCAAATGAAAGGGTAAGTGTTGTAAGGTTATAATTGATAGCGGGAGTACTCACAATCTTCTATCTACAGAGATGGTAGAAAAGCTCAGATTAACAAGGAAAGCGCATCCTGAACCTTACAAAGTATCCTGGCTTCAGAAGGGTCATCAAGTCATCGTGACAGAACAGTGTAATGTGGAAATGCAGATTGGCACATACAAAGATGTGATTTTATGTGACACAATGCCCATGGATGTATGTCACCTGTTATTGGGGAGACCATGGCAATCTGACCGGAAGGTGATTCATGATGGAAGAAGAAATACATACACCATAGAGAATGGTGGAATTAAACATACATTGCTGCCAGTGAAGAATGATGCTGATAAAGAGTTGCCTGAAAATAGTATTATGTTGATGAGTGGCAAAGAACTGCTACAGGAGGTTGATAAAAGCGAGGAGGTGTATTTCGCTATCGTGGGGAGGCCAAAGGTAATTTTAACCTCCACAAATTTAAATGATTTTCCTGAAGAAATTCAAGTTGTGTTAAATAATTTCATGGATATCATCGTGGATGAATTGCCAAACGAATTACCACTGATTAGAAGTATAAGTCGCCATATCGACATAATACCAGGAGCAAGTCTACCTAATAAAGTTGCATATAGATTAACTCCTCGGGAAAATGCAGAATTTGCAAGACAATTTTAGGAGCTGATGGACAAGGGGTTGATTCGAGAAATTCTGAGTCCCTGTGGTGTGCAAATGGTGCTTAGTCCGAGAAAGGAAGGAGAATGGAACATGTGCACCGATTCCAAAGCTATCAACAAGATAACAGTCAGGTATAGAATTCCTTTGCCCGAATGGATGATTTAATGGATTGTTTAAGTGGATCCAGGTATTTTACAAAGATAGATTTAAAAAGCGGGTATCATCAGATGAGAATTCGGGAAGGCGATGAATGGAAGACAACGTTCAAAACAAATAATGGACTGTATGAGTGGTTAGTGATGCCTTTTGGGCTCACTAATGTGCCCAGTACGTTCATGAGATTGAAGAACGAAGTCTTGAAAGAATATACAGGTAAATTTGTTGTTGTTTACCTTGATGATATTCTGGTTTTTAGCAAAAGTAAAGAGGAGCATTTGGAATATCTGAAGTTAGTCCTGAAAACTCTGCAGAAGGAAAAACTACTAATCAATTTGAAGAAATGTAGTTCCATGAAAGAAGAACTAGTATACTTGGGATTTGTGATTTCCAAAGAAGGTTTAAAAATGGATCCGTAAAAGGTACGAGCAATTAGAAATTGGCCTACTCCGAGGAGTGTATTCGAGGTCAGAAGTTTCCATGGACTTGCTAGTTTCTACCAAAAATTTATAAAGGGGTTTACTCGTGCACCAATGCTTGAGACAATCAGGGAGGTCAATCAGCCATTTCGATGGACAGAAGTAGCTGACAGGAATTTTAATTTGCTAAAAAAGAAGATAACAGAAAATCATGTTCTAGCATTGCCAAATTTTGAGAAAGTCTTTCATGTGGAAACTGATGCAAGTGGAGAAGCAGTTGGTGCGGTGCTGAGTTAAGACCAAAGACCGATAGTGTATTTCAGTGAAAAATTAAATGATGTGAAAAGGAAATATTGTTCCTATGATAAAGAATTTTACGCTATTGTGTAGGCATTGAAAAAGTGGAGGCATTACTTGTTGCCAAAGGAGTTCATCTTATATTTAGACAACCACGCTTTGCAGTTTCTTAATAATCAGCCAAAGTTAAATCAGAAGCACGCTAAATGGGTGGAATTTCTGCCAAGTTTCACTTTTGTAATAAATCATAAAAGTAGTAAGTTAAATAAAGTGGCAGATGCATTGAGCAGGGTAAGTTTTCTTTTGCAAGAATTTAAAGTGGGTGTGGTAGGTTTTGATGAAATGATAGAAATGTACAAGGATGATGAGGATTTTCAAGATATCTACACAACAGTTCAAAATCCGGTGAACCATAACAGAAGTGAGTGGATGGACTACCTTATCCAAGGAGGCCTGTTATTTAAAAGCAACGAATTATGTGTTCCCAAATGTTCCATGTGGGAGAAAATAATTATGGAAAAGCATAGTGGAGGATTGTCTGGTGATTTTGGACAAGGTAAAACCTTCGCTCACGTGAATGCTTTTTCTTTTTGGCCTAAAATGCAAACTAATGTTAAAAAGTTTGTTGAGAAATATAGGGTATGTCAGTATACCAAAGGAAGGAGTCAAAATACTGGTCTATATCAGCCATTGCGCATACCAGATCGACCATGGGATGCAGTGAGTATGGAGTTTGTTATGGGTTTACCAAAAACTCAGAGAGGAAATTATTCTATTTATGTTGTTGTAGACAGATTTTCAAAAATGGCCCATTTTATTGCTTGTAAGAAGACTAATGATGCTACACACATAGCCAATTTATTCTTTTCTGAGATTGTAATATTGCATGGTTTACCTGCGAGCATTGTATCAGATCGAGATACTAAATTTGTAGGGCATTTCTGAGGGACACTTCAGAAGAAGTTGGGAACTAAACTCAGTTTTATTTCAACCTACCATCCTCAGACGAATGGAAAAACTGAAGTTGTGAACAGAAGCTTGGGAAATATACTAAGAAGTCTAGTACATCAGAATCCCAAATAGTGGGATTTTGCATTAGCTCAAGCTGAATTCGCTTACAATGATACACCAAACCGAACCACTGGAATGATTCCATTTCATATTGTCTTTGGAATGCATCCGAGAGGAGTATATGAGCTTAGAGACTTGGGAAAACAAGAAGCTAGAAGTGAAAGTGCTGAAGATTTTGTTGAACAAATGCAGAAACTACAGGAAGAAGTCAAAGGTAAACTACAGGAAAGCAGCAAGAGGTACAAGCAAAGAGCAGATCTGAAAAGAAGAGAAAAGGAGTTTCAGGTATGAGATTTGGTTATGGAATATTTGAGGAAAGAGAGATTTCCTACAAAGACTTATAATAAACTGAAACTGAAGAAAATAGGACCCTGTAAAATTAAAAGGAAATTTTCAGCCAATGCATATGAAATTGAATTCCAGTTTTTTGTTGAAGTTATTAACCCATGAAGCTCAGTTGTATAGATAAGGTATTATCTGTCTCTTATGTATGTGAAATTTAATGTGTATGAGAAATGGTGGTATCATGGTAAATAGTTGTTGGTATTGGTATCACCACTTTATATTTCTCATGATCGGCTTGCATGTGGCTTCTAGTGTGAGGTTATCGATAGAAGTACATTAAATGAATTAACAGTTATAGTACCCATACAGGGTAGCATAATGAACATACTTAGATTACTTATGCTAATGGGTTACTATGAATGTGATGAAATTATTATACATAGGGCGTATTTTACATCTAAGAATAGAGTTAATAGTGGAAGCAATGTGGGTTATGGTGAGATTATCTATGAATATGTGAGATGACTGTGGATTTTATGGATTTTCTAACTCGTCGTATTACATCCACTACATAGATATGGTATGATCATAATTCTCTAAAGTAATATATGTTTATGAAAACTCACCAATTGAGGAATATGTATCTTATTTTACGATTAATGGATTAAGTATTTGTATTGCATATATAACTAGTATGCATGGGAATGAAAGACTAGTCAATAACACTACCATGATCATGAAATTAATGTCCATTAATGTTGGTGAATATTTACCTAGATATGTTGATAGGATGCCTACCATCATGCCTTCAATGGTCGATCAAGTGCATCCAAGATGTTAACGAATCTAAGGTTCCATACAAGAGAACCAATAAAACAATTAATGAGAAAATTGTACCATGGCCTAATAGTAATATGCATGAGGTAATTTTAGAAGACAAGATCTGCAAGGAGGGGTAAGGCTTTAACTGTGAATGAATCGAAAATTTTAAATTTATGGATCTTGGAGGCTAAATTCTTGAGCCCTCATTTGGCCTCACTACTAAAAGTGTAATAGAGAGTCAAGGTATAAGTGTCAAATCTATAATGATTCTTAAAGATTGAATCTAAATATTAACAATTTTTTAGTTAAAGGAATATGGAGCATATATGCACAATTCTTGTTGCATGAATCATGAAGAATGAAGAAGAAGTATTTATGTTGACATTGGAATTTTCTATCCGGAAATATTATTTATTTCAGTTCCTAATTATTGTATATGTGTGAGAAACAAAATTGTTGACTAGAGCATCATGCAATAACAAACTATTGGGTAGGAGCAGGGATATTGGATAGTGTTCTGAATAACCCTGGATTGCACATTGGTTAACACTTAATAGATGGGAGGTCATCTAAGTATGCTATTATGAATGCAATTTTTTTTAGAGATGCAAATTGCAAATGGTCAAATGCCATGTTGATGGACAGATGGGCTGCTCTACCTAATTGGTGGATGAAACCCTTCCTTGTGGGTGTCACTTCACACTTGGCCTTAATGCATTGTTGACTATTATTAACTCGTAATTGAGTTGTTCATCAAATGTTCGACTACACTCAACATGCAGTTCAAGGTGAGAAGGGGTTACTTTGAGTATAACATCGAACAATGCCTCTGCTCTCATGTAGATGGCGATGGCTTGGACCATTCTTACCCAATCCAAATCATCAGATGATAGTATCCTTTTTGCATGGGTTGCAGAGATTGATAGTTACGGAAATTTCGACTATATCACCTAGTTTGAAACCTCCAAAATTGGCACAACCATAGAAATGGTGTGCATAGTTATGAATTTCTATCTATGGCATCAAATTTTCCAATGCATAAATTAACATACTATTACCCCAGAGGGGAATCAATTCCTCTCTAACTCGGCCATACAAGTTGAAGTAAGGAAGAGGTTTTCGTACCACTAATAGTTAAGGGAGTGTCACCCAGGAATCTTGCTCCGTATTAACCAGAAGTTTCACCAATATGCTATTGGTCTAGGGAAAGAGAAAATCGTACTTGTAAGTTTAAGGAATGATTTTAAAAATATTCAAGCAAACGTACCGTTAAAGACACAAAGTAAAGGCGTGTGATTGATACGATGGTCACTGTTGAAGTAGCATTTTGCTGGGACGTGGTGGAATCACCATAAGATTTATATTTTTTTTCGACTAAGCCTCCCTCTGTTTACTGAAGATTTGGCTGATGGCTATCCATTGATAATCATTAGCTGCTAGTTTCTAATAATAAAAACAAAAAAACATGAAGTGAGATGGACTCAGAAAAACATAACGCAAAAGCCCGATTGTGAAGCACAACGAAACCACAATTGTTGTTGTTGTTTACAATATGCTACAGATATCAACATGTTAAGATGGATGGATCTGAAATGATTTTTGTATTCAGTGAGTGTTGTTTCCTAGGTTTCCTAGAAAAACCTATCCACTGGGGCAAGAGGATAGGATGAGATAACTATGCATAAAATGTTATCTTACCCCAGCGATAACGATGAGTAGCACAAGATAAGTTGGAAAGAAAAGATTATGATTATTCCCACTGTATTGATAGAGATTACACAACATTAAATAAACCAACTTGGTATTGAATGAATTACCTTGCTCTATAGATGAGAGTGCCAAAGATTTAGTTCTGTAGTGGTTTAGGAGTGCCAAAACCAAGTTTCACAATGGTTTAAGCAGTAGACCACTCCAAAAATAACTGAGAAAGGTTGGTCTCGAAAGACCCTGTTATGCTCTGCAGACAACATAGATAAGCATTTTTTTCATTCTACGATCAATTTTTTGGGGTTTCGCTTGAGAAAGTTTGGTGATTATTTTTTTTGTTTCTGTTGAAATTTTTTGAGGATTATGTATGCATGGACCACGTATTGAAAAAAAATATTCTAAAATCGTGGGTCGTGGCAAATTTGAAGTCATTTGAAAAACTCTCCACACTAGGAGAAACGTTTTGGGCACATTTAAGACTTAGATTAGAGGCTCTCCATATAAATACACGGGCTTCATCTTTTTAAATTGCAAGATAACGGGCAAAGGAGAAAATTATATGGGCAAGCCCTCGGGAGATTACTCCATAGTAGTGTTTGATGACACTTACATGGATAACATTATATACCTAGTAGGATGGGGAAATTGGGATAATGAATTTTACAAACAAAATATTGTGACTTATGACAAGTTCCAATGTAGCTGGCCTGGAGCAGTGTGAAAATAACGAGTTGTGTGGTCCAAAAAAAACTCACTACTCGTTCGCAGGTCTCAAAGTATTAGACACTCAACTACATTAATGGGATCACTTGGATTAAACAATAGGGTGTGATGGTTTTAATTGTAACATCCACCAGAACAGAAGAAGAAAGTGATATCCTAAAGGCATTCACACAAAATGGTTCCCATAAGCAAGCAAAATTCGAGTGTCCATTCTTCACTAAATCTAAAAAAATTATATTTCGTTGTGTCTTTTTAACTCCATAGTTAATCAGTAAATAAATCGATTCTTGATCAGTGTGTTTTGGTTAACTGAATTTCGATTCCAAGTGTGAAGTGCCTCTCTGTTTTTCTTAATTCCATATAAGATACCAGATTTATTCATCATTATTGAGGAAGTAGAATTATTGAAAACGGAACTATGCTCCACTAACTGGCCATCAATGGAAACACTAAGCAATATAGAAGGATATAGGCCATCAAGCGAAACGATAAGTAATATAGAAGGAGACATATGACGAAAACATGAAACCACCCCCTGAAAGGAAACGAAGGCCCAAACAAAAACAGAGTGTGATTAGACATATGCAAAAGAGCCTCATTTCAAATGGTAAGATTATGTCGATTTTAATAAGTTTTGGTTTTATATGAAAAAAAATATATTCCTCATTCCCTCTATTACTTTTAGTAAATAAAAATGAGAAAATGGTTGCTTGTGGGTAGGGAAAATTATGCCTAAGGCACAATGAATGACTATTGTGAATTGTTGAGATAAGTGCAACATAGACTTGAAAATTCTTTTGGAAAAACTTGGAAATTCTGAGTGAAAAGAGTAGTGTGCATGGGTTAATAATTGCTCATTTGGAATTGTGAATAAGTGTTAAATTAGTATGGATAATGATTTCTAGGGAAATTTTCGACCTGCAAAATTTGATTATTTTTGTATATATGCTTATGTTTTATTGAGGTAGTAGAAATATGTATGATGAATGATTTCATTGTTATGCTTGTGACTCTCATTATTTGAAGAAGTAGCTACATAGTAGGTAGTTAATGTGGCTTGGGCCTATGCACCCATCTTACTTATTATGAGAACTGCATGGGACCAATATACTTACATGGAATATATTACAATAACCTTGTTGGGGGGTTTACATATATTGATGTATGAGATCGCTTGTAAATCTAAATCTAATCATCATTACAAAACATATGATACCTATGGTTAAATGGAAAAAAAAATCAGGCATAAGACCACAGTACATGAGAAATTAGTATGATATAATGTATGGTTCCAATTATCTATGCTATACATTGATACTAGTTAGCTAATCCTTCATGTTTATTAAAAGAAGGGACATGGAAGAAATTTGTTGGGTGCATACCGTGATGCATGCCTTTCTCCAAGTTGGGGGTTTGTGCCGAGGTGTTGATCTAAAGAGTCATTGTGCTTACGTGCTTATGATAACCATTGAACATTAACAGCACCCGAAGAAATCATAATATTTAAGAATCCTTGGAGCTAGTATTGATAAAAATATAATATTATATCATCCATTAAAGGTAGGATAATATGGAAATTAAAAATAAATGTGAAAGTAGAGCACTGTTTAGTTCCTCGTTAGGAAATTCTCTTACTTGTTAAATTTTTCTTAAGGATATGGTTGTGCTTATGCTCATGTTTTTATTTATTGATATTCACAATAATGGTTAGGACTACATGCAAATCCATTATAATCTTATTAAAGTCACCTAAAAGATTCTGGTCCTTGTGGAGAATTAAAGCCAGGAATGAGATAAATTATTCTAAGAGGTGGATAGCATGGATGAATTCATAACTATAATGCAAGCAAATTGATACCCCTACATGTGATATAAAGGAAATTAACTAAATAAAAATATAATGGTCAAACCCTAGTAAGGGTTACATCAATGAAAAAGGTTTCCATGAACAATGTTCAGAATATCATGTGTCTCTATGGCATGAAATAGTAGAGTTAGTGGTAAGTGGCATAGTGTGTAATTGTTATCACACTCATTAGAGTTGTCCCATTCATGATAGTATATGCATGGACGATGATATATAAGTAGAAATACTTATAGTTTGAACATATATGGATGGGTGAGGCCTCTTTTAAATAGGAACTTGATCATTACTATGTTTAGTATGGAACATAGTATGCTTCTAACAGATAACTAGGTAAATATTATGCATTAAATCCTTATGTATAATGATAAGAAAAGTGAATTCTAGTTTATCTTAATATCATGATTTTTCATGTAAATCTCAAAATTAATCATATTTGTGCATTTGGAGATTGCAGTTTCTGAAGTGGAGGTTAAATACATATATGCATGATAGTAACTAGAGGAAAACTTGGGCAAAAATTGTTTTTTGCTTAAAAATATCTACAACAAATCATAACATGTATTGGTGGAGGAAATGTGTGGAAAGCCATATTAGGTAAGATATTTAAATAAGGATTGGTGAATAGAAACAAATCTCACCAAATACATGAAAGGAGGATTAGATAACGGAGGAAGTCCATGGTTGTATCTAGTCTTAATTCTTATATATGATACCTATGCCTTGTCATGGATAGTTTTACATGTTGTTACCATAGTGTGGTCATTAAGATAAACATGTTGAAGAGGAATATTCCCAATATCCATGCATATTAATGAGTTATATGTATTTACCATATAAGCACATGTGTGTGCAGTATCATGGACTTGTAAGAATAAAGTATTTATCAAATGGTTAATGGTGGGATGGTCTTGATTTTATGAATCCATATAGAAAGAGTCTTGAGTCTAAATCAAGTTATATATGCATATCCTATTATGTGCCAATAAAAAATAGGCAAAGTATCCATGACTATGTTCAAATTCAGGTTAGACTATAAAAAAACTTATAAATGGTATAATTGCTATAAAAGTATAATACCAAAGTAAAGGATAGTGACAG
>APFE031031302.1:72599-102372 GCA_000404065.3 Pinus taeda | reverse complement strand
TCATTCTCTTTCCTCGATGATTTCGACGATGTCTCAGAAGCATGTGACACCTTCGAGCGTTCTCCTTTGGTGTATCCCAAGTCTGCAAATTGAGGTCTCTTCACAACCTCCAATGGTTGAGTTATGCCTTGGTTATTAACACCAAGTTCTTTTTCCTCCTCGTGCCTCGTCCTAGTAAGGAGCCTCATGTTTGTCCCTGTAATTGGGATCTCCAAATCTCCAACATAAATCATACTATGTGAAGACGGAATCGAAAGGAAATCAGCATCTTTTACATCCTTTGTCGATTTGGAAAGAACTGATGAGGGTCTTTCATCATCTGTTGTTAGGGGTTCGCTAGCTATCTTTGCGTATTCCCCAACTTCCTTTCTAACATACCCAAGTCCTGCCTGATGGGGTAACTCTTCTACTTTGATGGGATTGGCAATGCCTTGGCCATTGACGCCCAAGCCTTTTCCTTCATAACCCATTCTCTTCAACAGTTTGGAGCCAATTCTTGTGGTATTATTTTCAAAAATAGTGAAATCATCATCAGGACACATACACAAATTCATAGAATTACATTTTACCTCACATGGGTCATGCTACAGCTTTTCAAGCCCTCATCCTTAGCTTGCAGCTATTGTAGCAAACTCTGTTTCTCCTCTTTCTTTTCATGTAGAAGCATCTTCAATCAAGTGTTATCTATTTGAAGACTTTAGTTTTTGTGCTTTAGTTCTTCCAAGGCCTCTTTCGTGGCTCGTAACTAAAGTTGCAATCGCTCCTTTTCCTCTGTCTCTTTTTGTAGAGCTTCATACATTATTTCCACCCTTTTGGAAATTTTGAGCATGGTCTCATACATCGCTTTTTCATCCTCTGTCACTATACGTTCCATTGTTCATGCTTGCAATTCACATCCACGCAAAGACCACTCTAAAACCACTTAATCCCGGTCCAGGTGTGACAAAGAACCCTTCTAAGACCTTTTACTTCCGTGATGTGTTAAATTGCATTTTTAAACGAATATAAATGAATACATCTGCATGATGTAAAGAAGAGGAACATGACATTCATCAGCAACATAAAAACATAAGCCATTGATAACGGAGTTCATTGAGGAGGGACTACATCTCCGGGCCCCAATGTCAAGATGGTGTAGGCCACTGCATTAAGTGCCGCTATCATACAAGGAAAATGCCCTCACACACGAGTGACTCCAAGAGATGTTCCGCTACAGGAACTCTCAGTCAAAAGGACTCCTATCAGTATGACAGAAACTCATTCATGATGATAATGAGTATCCCGCCAACATGGCATAAAAGCAATCTCAATGAAAACATACATGGCAACACATGAGTATCCCATCAACATAACAACAAAGGGATCTCAAACAAAACATGACGAATCATGACAACAAGTACATCCCACAAATGATTCTATGCCACATCAAGCAGGAATCATGAAAACAAGTAAGAAACAAGATCCCTTCAAACATCAAATAGGGATCTGTGTAGCAAAATGCATAACAAAAGAAGTACATGAACACATTGCATATACGTCACATCCAAGGACCATCTAGAGAAAAGGATGTCAAACTACTGAATTTGTTCGTACCATCAATCTCACGGCGTTGAATCTCATGGAATGACAGCTTGTGTGTTGAATGCTGACACCTGTAATCCACTTTGAAAAGTGGCCAGAAAATGAAATGAGAAAATGGAAAATCTGAATGCACCATCAGATTTGTGGCATCGAATAGTGCAAAATCGACTGTCAAATTTCTAAATTTTGAAAAAATGAAAATCTGGGGCTCAAGGAATCTTTTAGATTCCCCCTAGATTCCTCAAAGATTCCCTCCTCCGGTTCCTCTACAAATCAACTGCTCAGATCAGGAAACTGACTATGCCATCACGTTTGTGTCGCTGAGAGGTGTATGATCGACATATAATTTTTCCAATTTGGACACTCCAAAAATTTCACCCTCCTGGAAATTTCGCTCAATCATGGTTCTACCTGCAATAAATTAATTAAAAATTACAGTCTCTGTTTCTGTGCTCGCTCCTGGTTCCTCCATGCCTCCTGGGCACACTGACAAAAGGACCGGTTTATAAAGCTTTTTGGTGGGCATATTGTCCAACAAAGTTGTTTGGTGTAATGGTAAATATTGAAATTAGTTGAGGAGGGGTTAGGTGGTCAATCCCCGCCCCTCCCATTTTTACACATTACAGTTTATAATAACCACAAACATGTTGATTTTGGGGGTCAGGTCCGCATTGGGCAACCCACCCCATAACCTTCGTAACTTCTTGAAAAGGTGTGTGGTGTTGAACATTAAATGGGAGGGCGCGTTGGTTACATGGTACGATGGTTCATGTGACATGACATGGGGCGTATTAACATTTGTTGGGTTGTGACATGGGTTATGGGTTTAACATGGGGTCGTTACATGGGCGAGGCCAACCCTCCCATCGGTCGTTGGTTCAACTCCCACCAGCCTCGTTTAATATGGCGTGGCATTTATGTAATGTGGTTGGGTGTGGGTTGGGTCCACCGAAGGTGGCCCGCGCCCACCCCATATTAAGTTGTAATATGTTACGGGATAGTTGGAGGAGGGTTTGGTGGGGTCGTGGCCCCCAACCCAGCATTTAAATGGTGTTTGGTGCGGTTGGGCTGGCGGGGGTCATGGCCCGTTGGCCTTTTAATAAAATATTTTTGTTAATACAGTTGGGGGTGGCGGGGTTGTGGCCGCCACCTCATTTATATATAATATATATATATAATTTTTAATAATAATAAGACCATCTTGAAATTCCAAAATTTGGCCAAAGGAGTCAAATTAAACAGGCTACAAATTCGCCTGGAATTTGGCCGGAGTTGGCCAGATTCCATCCGCCAAAAAACTTCCAAATTGTGTCTCCATTAAGCCTGCCCAATCAACAAAAGTCATCCAAAACTTTGATTAGCTCATTCTCCCTCTTACGAGCTTGGATTAACGAACCTTTCACACCACTATGATCAGGATGATGAGATCTACACTCTGGTCTTAATTCGAAAGCATTCTGATCACTTTGATTTTTGAGCTTCCATAAGCCCTCTTTGTCCTGTGTGTGTCTCTAGAGCCATCTGGATCAGTGATGCAAGAGATTCAAACGATGATGAAGAAATATTAACCAAACTAGAATCTTCCATATGATCAAAGACTCCATCTTGAGGGTTTAGGGGATTAACTTGAAAATGATGAAAGTCTTTCAAGAATGAGCTCACTTCCAGTTGATAAATGTCAAGGAAAGAATTATGTGTGAAAATCTGGATCCAACTCAGTTCAGAGATCCCAATGGGATTGCGAGAACCTAACATAACCATCAGCAAGGGTTGAAGCGCCTCGAATCTTGACAGGCCTCTGAACTTTCTGATGGTGGATCCATCGAATTTGGGTGGCTTAGAAAAATAAACAGATAGGTATGCACCACTATCGTTATATGTATCAATGAAAACACTAGTAATGCCACTGGTTTGATCAGACTCAAGATTAAGCATATCATATTCCTGATGGATAGAAAATTTGGATACATCAATCGGAAAACTCCCCTGATCATTTAAAATTGTAACATCATCCTCTTGACTTATGAAAGATTTACAATTGAACAAATCATGAATAATAGATTCAAAATTTTCATCCTCTGATTGTATGACCACACCATCCTGTACCTGGTTGCAATCACGACTAGCTGAATAAGAATCGAAAGAATTAAGAAAAGTTTTTTGTTTAAGAGACTTATTCAACATATCTAGGTATAATGAATAAGTGTCTGAGAGGTGAGGAAGGATGAGAAGACTCAAGAGGAGAAAACCTAGTTGTAAGTAAATAAGATTGAGCTGGTAAGAACAATAGATCAACATGTATATTATGCTCAATGAGATTATTTTCATCATTATAATGATCAAAGATAGGCATACCAATGTAACATTCAGATTGATCTTTATTTCTTCAACAGGGTATATTAAATATTCAACAACCTTACAACTTACCTTTTTGGGTTTTCCATTTGAATATGCATGGATCAAAAGAAATCTAGAATCATTATGAATTGAAAGAGAATCTCGTCACATAAATGTAGATTGCAAGTTGTGAGAAGCATATTTTGAATCGATACCTTGTGAGTCTAAGCATTCAAAAGAAGAAAAGATATCATTCGATGGACTTAGATATCCATGATCACATGCGTTAATGGAAAAAAGGATTTCATGGTGATGGTTTTCCAAAATCTCAACTTGAATGAAGGATTTGAAATCATTTGACAAGTTATCAAGATCGCAAGATCAGTGATTAGCCAGAAATGCAAGATTGTCATCTTGAAAGAGGGAAGAAATATGAAACATATATTCACCACTGTGTTGTTAGGATATTCCGACACATAGGAAATAGTTAAGTATAACTTGGTCTAGTGTAGAGTTAGGTAAAGTGTGTTTCTTTACTATGTACTTTTGTAACTTACAATCCAATGGTCATGATATGTTCTGGACATGAAGTGATATGACAGTTCATTCTCTCCTCGATATTATCGAGACTTGATCCATGGCTTAACCCCTGATTGGTCCATGATCTCCATTTAAAGAGCATGGAGGGTCATTTTTAGGGTGACTATTCATGAGAGAAGTTTATGTAAATTTCTTTCTTTTACATTAATAAATTTCCTAAAGTGGTCGTGTTGGCTCAGGCTGTGGATTGTTTCTCTCTTTGAGGGTTTTAACCACGTCAAGAATACTGGTGTATTAATCTGTGATCTGTTTGTGAGTGGTGTCCTTTGGTGTTCTATATGAGGAACTTACCCTGTAAATTCCTACATGGTATCAGAGCCATTTGAGGGCTACATCAGTTGGTGATCCAAATCCGAAGTCGGTACAACTGCATCTGATTGTCATTTCCTAGATATATAGTTTCTGACTGCTTTCGGGCCGAGAGGAATGCTCAATTGTGTTAGGAGCATCTTCTCTAGTGAGAAACCCCTTTCATTTCACGCGAAAATCTTTTTGGTAGCCCTAGCTACGTCATCTTTAAGATCTGGAGGTATATTGTCTTTATTTGCAGTTTTAGTTATTTATCTCTTTGTTTATTTCGGTTTATTTATCTCTTAGTTTTTTATTACCGGATCTATACCTTTCATTTTTGCATATGCTCTTTGTCCTGCGACCTAATGCGATCTGAGCAAATCAGAAACAGAAAGGAAGGATTTTTCTCATGCGTATGTTCCGTTGCGCCTTAGTGTGATCTCGAAAAATCAAAAACATTGAGGAAAATATTTAGTTTCCAGCGAAAGCTAACTTCAAGCCATAAGGTTTGGTTTTTTTCATGTCCGTGTTGGGTTGTCTGGTTTTTTGTTTTATAGGCAAAAAAGGATTTTTCAAGTAAGCACACACCCCAAAGCTTCAGTGACTAAAAAAAAAAACCTTTCATCTTTTCAAAAAATTACTAACATTTTAAACTAGCTCACTTGGTCCAAAGTTAATTATGAGAATAGAGGTCTTGAGTTCAAGTCTTTCTTTTTTTTGAGTTACTTTCTCAAAAAGCACATGTAACTTATGTTTTAAATTTACTTTATGTCAAAGTGTTATCATTCATTATAAAAAAGTGACTCACTTATAATTCTAAAGTTTCTTTATCTTTTATTTAAGTTACAATTTAGTGGGTAGTTCATAAAGTACCATTGTAAAAGTAACTTTCACTTATTTATAAAAGTGGGTCACATG
Source organism: Pinus taeda (assembly GCA_000404065.3). NCBI lineage: Eukaryota > Viridiplantae > Streptophyta > Pinopsida > Pinales > Pinaceae > Pinus > Pinus taeda. Next base: position 96,645 of record APFE031031302.1, on the reverse strand, counting down.
AATTTTTTTTTAAATGAGCTAATTATATTAAGTTTGGAAGGGGGGGGGGGATATTTTTTAAAATATAACATTATCATCCACTTCCGCACATTCATGCACTTTGTCGGCATCTTCAACAATTTTTCTTCAAAAAGCCATAACTTCTTCATTCAAAAGCTATTTTGTTAATCAACCTAATTTTTCGAGATCTTTCCAGTGGAACACTTAGTTTCAACATCTTCAGTTTTAGTTTCTGTTAAAATGGAAATTACATGCTAATCTATTCTTAACAGCACCAACTACTTTCAATAGGTGTCCTACATGGAGGATTTACTTAGAAGTAAAGGTCTTTATAGAATAGCCTCAGGCCAAGAGTCTAAACCTAAAGATGAAGATAAGAAAACCAAATGGGAAAATAGGCAAGATCAAACACATGGGTTGATAGGGATGTCTATTTCTACAGACCTTAGATTCCACATTGCAGAACTTGATACCCCTGATGAAGTAATGAAACAACTCAATAAAGTTTTTGGAAATAAAAATGAAATTAGAGCCCATCAACTTGAAAATGAGTTGCTTACATTGGACCCCAATAATTTTTCTTCCATTGAATATTTTTTGTTTAAGTTCAAGACCCTTAGACTTCTCTTGGAAGGTGTTAAGGTTAAGAAAGAAGATGGTAGCCTTATTTATTCCATTCTTACTAAGTTGGGACCAGCCGACTCTGTGTTTGTTTCCACCTTTCATTCTACTAGAGAAACCTTTATTTCTCAAGGACAAGATTACAAGTCCCCCTCTTTTGATGCCTTTTGTGATTCTTTAATAGGAAAACAAGAACAACTCTTACATCTTGGTCTTCTTAATCTTGGAAAATCTTCTAAGAAAGCCTTAGTCGCCAAGCAGCAACAAATTTCAAAGAATCCTAAGAACCAATATCCTAAAAAGAATGGTCCTAAACCCACCAAGGGTCCTAAGCACTTTCAGTGTCAAAATGAAAAATCAATTCAACAAAATGATAAGGCAAATAAAAACAAAGGGAAGAAGACTTAATTTTTTGGCAGAAGCAATTAACTGTGCAAATTACATAGTAAATCACACTCCTACTAAGGTTTTAAAGAATATCACTCCAGAAGAAGCATGGAGCTCAATTAAACTAGATGTGAGGCACTTTCGTGTTTTTGGAAGTGAAGCATGGGCCCATATTCCAGATGAGAAACATAAAGCCTTAGAATCTAAGAGTGAAAAATGTATTTTTGTTAGATATTTTGAAGATGTCAAAGGATGTAGACTTCTTTCACCTAAGTCCAAAAATGTTATCATTAGAAGAGATGTAAAGTTTGTTGAAAATATATCAGCCTACAAACCTAGTTCGGTGGATATGCCACCTCTCTCTATCCCTTCTACTTCTGAAAATATTTCTTCTTCAGATGATGACAGTGAGCATGAAAATCCCCCCCCCCCCCCCCCCAGGATCCTCCTTCAGCTCCTCAGCTTCCAAAATGGGTTTGTGCTCCTCGAGATGCAGCAAGTGCTCTTGCATGTGATCCTACAAATCAGCGACATACATGTTCTCAGTTCAATAGAGCCTCTTATTTACTGGCTCAAGCTTCAACGAATTATGATCTTGACACCTTTGTAGAAGCTTCAATCCATTGAGATTGGGATGCAGCTATGAATGAAGAATATAGTTCATTATTGGCAAATGATACATGGGATCTTGTTCCTCTTCCAAAGGGACAAAAACTTGTTAGATGCAAATTGGTTTATAGAACGAAGTTTGAACCAAATGGAAAAGTTGATAAACATAAAGCTCGTCTTGTTGCTAAGGGTTTTTCATAAGTTGAAGGCATTGACTATGTTGAAACCCTCTCCCCTGTTGCCAAAATGAACTCTATCTACCTTGTTCTTTCCCTTGCTGCCTCTTTCAAATGGGAAGTCTATCAGATGGATGTTAAATATTCCTTCTTGCATGGGGACTTGCATGAAGAAATCTATATGGAACACCCTCCTGGCTTTATACAAACATAATCTAGCCTTGTATGTCATCTTAATAAATCCCTTTATGGTCTCAAGCAAGCCCCCCAGGCTTGGTATGCCAAAATGGATAACTTTCTTTTAGATACTGGTTTTTCTAGGTGTCATTTTGACAATACTGTCTACACCAAGAAAGTGGGTAAGTTTGTTATCATTCTTGTTCTTTATGTTGATGATATTATCCTTACTGGTAGTGATCCCAACCTTATAAACCATGTAAAGTCCAACCTTAAAAAGCAGTTTGAAATGACAGACTTAGGACACTTGCATTATTTTCTCGGTCTTCAAGTCTTGCAATCCAAGGAATGTATTTCCCTTTTCCAGTCCAAGTATGCATGTGATATTCTACGCCACTTTCACATGGAAGAATGTAAGCCAGCCCCTTCTCCCTTTCAATCTGGAGCCAAAATTTTAGTCACTTGTACTTCCCCTGAAGTTGATGCTACCTTATACCATTAGCTTGTAGGAAAACTTTTGTATATGACCCATACCCATACTGAGCTTTCCTTTGTTGTTGGCCTTATTTCTCAATTTATGAAAAAACCACATGAAATTCATTGGAAAACAGCTAAAAGAATACTTCATTATCTTTGAGGTACAGTTCAGTTTGGGATTTATTATAGTGCAGAAGCATCTCTTATATTGATTGGTTTCATTGATTCTGATTGGGCTGGTGTTCCTAATGATCAGAAGTCTATTGCAGGTTATGTCTTCACTCTCAGTTCTGGACCTATTACATGGGCTTCCAAGAAAAAAAGTGTCATTTATCTTTCTTCGACAGAAGCAGAGTATCGTGGCACCGTAGAAGCTAGTAAGGATGCCTTATGGCTTTGTCAAATCCTGTCAGAGTTTGGCTTTTAGCAGCAACATCCGACTACACTTGGTGTGATAATCAAAGTGCCATTCAACTATGCAAAGATCCAGTCCAACATCAGTGCATCAAACACATTGAACTACACATGCACTTCATCATAAAGCTCATTCATGACCATTTTCTTGAAGTGCAATATTGTTCAATCAATGATCAAGGTGCAAACATCTTTATAAAGGCTCTCACAAAGATGAAGTTTACTAAACTTCGATTTATGGTTGGAGTTCAGGAAGTTGCCAATAAGGGGGCATAGGCTCTAATGCCTCCTTCCTTCTCCTATTGTGCCATATTTGTACCTCCTTCAATCCTATCCCAAGTTGTTCTTAAAGGGGTATGTTAGGATATTCCGACACATAGGAAATAGTTAAGTATAAATTGGTCTAGTGTAGAGTTAGGTGAAGCGTGTTTCTTTACTATGTACTTTTGTAACTTACAATCTGACAGGTATGATATGTTATAGACATGAAGTGATCCGACGGTTCATTCTATCCTCGGTATTACCGACACTTGATCTGTGGCTTAACATTTTATTGGTCCATGATCTCTATTTAAAGAGAATGGAGGGTCATTTGTAGGGTGACCGTTCATGAGAGAAGCTTATGTAAATTTATTTAGTTTACATTAATAAATTGCCTGAAGTGGCTGCGTTGGCTTAGGCTGTGGACTATTTCCCTCTTTGAGTGTTTTAACCACGTCAAGAATACTGGTGTATTGATCTGTGATCTGTTTATGAGTGGTGTCCTTTGGTGTTCTATATAAGGAACTTCCCTGTAAATTCCTACATTTTCTCCTATACATGTGCAATGAAACTACCATGTTCATTATTACTGCTTGAAACAACAGGTTGAATATCATTAAAAGTTGAAGTAGGTTGATCAAGAAGATCATGAAACAAGGAATCATGTGATGTACATGGCAGAGGTTGAAAAGTATCCCTTGAGGAAATTATGTTTTCAATTGAATCAAATTCAAGATTAGGATTATGTACATTAATGTGACCTTGAAAAACTAAGGGATCATCTATTACTTCAGATCTGTGTAATTTCTAAACCATGATTCCAAGTTCTCCTCAATAGGATCAGAATCATGGGAATTGGGTGGAGGTTGAATGGAAAAATCAACAATTTGATTTTCAGATTTCCCAACTTTAACATCATCACCAAGAGGCACCCAAATTGGTACTGGAAAAAGAGGAGGACAAGGAACAAACAAAATAGTAGGTTCCTCCTCACAAATTTGGGGTGTCTCATGATCGACATAAGTTGGGAGAGCATCATCATCCAGGGGTTTGGATTCAAAATATTTAAGGAGAGGAGGATCAAGCTATGAAACTTTTTACTAATAAAATTTAAATCAATCACTCCCTCGGTAAATTCATAGCAAAGGTGAAGAAACTAATTAAGAAAATCCTCTACAGATTCACCAAATTTCATTTTAAGCATATCAATTTTATTACATACAACTTAATAATGATACTTGTCAAAGGCTTCATGAAGCTACTTGAAAAATTGATCAAGTGAATGAATGGAAGCAGATGGTAAAGCCTGACACCACTTTTTAACTTGACCTTCAAGAGTGAGGGTGAATAATATACAAGCAACATCTTCATCATCGATTTCATTAGATTTACAAAAACCAAAAAAAATGGATATATGTTTAGCTATGAATGTACCAAACTCACCATCAAACCTAAATTGAGACAAGTCATGAAACTATTCCTTGGAGATGAAAAGTTTACTACGGGACAGGTTATAAAAACACTCAGAGATTATAATTTGGGAAATATCCATTTAAGATTAGCGATTCAAAACATACTCAACGAGCATAGATTTTCATCTAGCCCTGCTTCTAGTGCCAACTACTGACGATGCTGGAAATACATTAACCAAGGGGGTCTCCCCAATCTGAAGTATCAATTAGACCTCACATCATTTGGAGTATGAGCCCCAACTGTAAATACGATCGGTTTCCATTGTTGTTAGGTATTTACCTTGGTTGCAATTATTAACATAAGAGGTTATACAACATTCTTTGCAACAAGCAAGTTGACACTGCGAGGCATACAATTGTAATATATACAAGGTACTTTCATGGCAGGGAGAAAGAGAGTGAACCTCTAGAAGAAAATTAATAGTACTATCCTAAAAGAGGCTCACAATAGCATAAGAGGATCGTAAGTTAGCCTACAAAGTAGTCATAAGACAACCACAATCATAAAACCAAAAACCAACACACCATCAATAATATAAGTACCAAATCCATCGAAATAGTTCATTTTCCTTAGAACATATGAACGAAACATATACAACAAACATATAAAGAATAGTCCTACTGTGTTCATGGTACATGCATGTTGGCTCATTGAGCTTCATTTATTACGCGAAAGTGCCAAGGTATACAAGTACAATGTTGCCACACTAGCTCCAATAGTGGAACCTAATACATTAAGTCACCATTTGCTTCTCCAAAGAAAGATCTTCCCTTCCATTCCAAGCTAGAGAAACCAAGGTGAATGTTCAAGTCCCAAAAGTCCATTGCTTGAGTTATGAGGGTGTATTTATAAAAAATGATGTGAATCTTCACCTCCCATGTGACTCTTTACCTTCTACAATTACTTTTTCGAATTCTCACATGAACTTTGAGGTTCTATATGACTTTAGAAATCAATAATGACTCTTCATATTCCATGTGGGACCATTGGTCTTCCACATATTTTACATTTTCTCATCTAGGGAAATTACACAATTACATTCCACAAATGATGTGGCGAGACATTATGACACATGTGACTCTTGAGATGACCCTTGACAATGATGAAATGGAACTTAATGATGATGTGGCATTGCCAAGCTGCTCCTTTTGCTACTTTCTTTGCATATTCATGATGGATATTGCATGCGATTTGTATTCATCCTCCAAGGGGATGATTGATTTGGAGTCTTCATGCGATCTTGATATTTGATCTTCTGTTGGAAGCTAGTGTATCTTCATCTTCTTGCTCGATGACTTTTTCATGGTTACAACTTCGCAAATGTCTATCCGCATAGTCTCCTTTTCTTCCTCTCGAATCATCATCTTGTCAGGTCAAGATATAGTACCTACAAGTGAAATCCACTCATGACAAGATAATATTAGTTTTGAAATATCCTAGTCTGACTTGCTTCAAGAAAACCAGTGGCTTACCTGGAACTAGGTATTGTACCAGGAGGAAAGCGTAGGAATTGTGCAATGTGTATTTCCAGAGGCCAGGAATGAGGGACTGAGGCTTGAGACCAGTATTGAACTTATGAATGATCACACACACTAAGAATAATTGAAACACAACACTGAACACTATGTACACACAAATCATGATCCCTTTGATGCGATGACAACACAACACTTTCCTCCAAGTGCGACACTAAAGATACACTTGCGACGACAATGAGAACACTAGTGCGACAATGCATAAAACTTTGGGAATGAGTATAATACATGTCTATATGATAAATAAGGCCCATTGACACCAAATTTTCCTCCTAAAATGAACCATAACTCTGCTTTTACATTGTGTGACACTTCCCATGCCTGTGAAATGACACTTGTGAAAGTAAGAGAAAAGTGCAAACGACACTTGCAAATGTGAACGACATTGAAAGCAACACATGCCAAAGACAAGATGAAATGAAAACAACACTTATTAAGTGAAGGAAAGAAAAATAAATAATCATAATCATGAAAACAACACTTGGGAAAGAAAAGGTGCACCAAAGTGAAAGTTGGAAAAACACACTGTCAGGAATAGAAGCACAATTGCAACCAAAAGTGAGAGGCGGCCAATTGAAAATGCGCACTGAATTTTGACATAGCTTAAAAATTGTGTAGGCACTGTCTTGATGGACTATGCTATGGCTTTCCAATCTTGCGTAGAGGAATGAGCTCATTAACTTATTACAGACAGAACATGTGTGATCAAGTGACTTTGAAACTTAGAAACCAAAAAGAAGACTTAAACACTTAGCATAACATTAATCAATCATGAAGCAACCATGGAATGACAGATCATTAGATCCTCAGTAGGCTCCAAAATTCATGTGTAGGAAAAATTTTGTAGGGTGTTGATCACAGCGTCAAAAACCCCATAACTCACATAATGTTACACCCACAATATGCTCATGGTGATGTCAAGTATCACAAGGTTGAGTGTCATATTTTTTATGTGGTCTCGATATGGAGATGATGTGGTAAATACTTGCTTGAATGGTTGGTTGTAGCCATGGTGTACCACCTGATTGGTAAATTACTAATGGGTGTTTATACATTAGTTATTTCGCCAATAAATTTCCTTGAAATACCTTCATGAATGGTTGTGTCATTGTCCTCTATGCAGAGAACACTTGTATATGTACACACACACACACACACACACATATAACCACATGTGTGGTTGTATTACACACTAGGTAGCATGGTGGTGTATGATGTGAGCAGTGGAGGCTTTTCAAGAGTCACCAAGCTTGGTACAAGGGATAATTTATGACTATCTGAGTAGTGATGCCTGGAATTCCCTGTCCCTAAAAAGGGAATTCTTGTATTGATCTCCTTGTGACCCTTTAGGAACCATATGCCTTATGGTTTCTCGTATGCGCATATTGTTCTTGTTTGTTTCTTAAAGGAGAGTCATGGAGCTCTAAGTCGATATCCATTTGATCCCAATAAGATAATGAAGGCCCAAGGGACCAAAAATCCTTGAGAGATGAAGTTGATGAGCCTCTGGCCTAAATGGACAAGTCCCTGATCAGCACATGATATATATATTGCTTTTATTACACCTTATCATAAATTAACTAGTGGCGGAATGACATGTCTCAGAGGTTATAATCTTGGAAGTTCACAAAGATTGTGTATAAGGAATTCCTAGGCTGACAAGGATCGAGATAACATGGAAAGTCATTGTCATGGAGATGTTCAATTTGATTAGGTACACACTAAAGCATTTGACGGGAGGACTTGGGGTGACATGTCCTAGGAATTCTATCCTAGAGATTAAATAACAAGTGCTTGGGGAAGGAGCCAGAAATAGTAATGTTGGGATGACACAACACAAGAATTCATGGTAGGAGTAAGGCAGTGGACCAACTGTGAGCGAGGTCTTGCGGAAAGGTGTGGACCCACATTACACATAATCATATAGATTATTCCCTAGGAGCAGAAAGTGAAGAGAAAAAGTGAAGGGCGAGATGACTTCAGTCAGGCCTTGGTAGTGTACACGTGAGCTTGACAATTATTTCAATGGTGCAAGGGTGGACCCACTTCATAGGTCAACCTGGAAGGCTGACCTTGGAGCATTCGCAAGTGTGCAAAGGAGGAAGGTTAGGGTAACGGGAAGGTTGGAAGAATTTGATGGCTCGTCAATTTGGGCGATATATATATGTATATATATATATATATATTATATATATATATATATATATATATATATATATATATAATATATATATAATTGCGCATTTACGTAGGGTCGTGAAACCCAAACCCATTAACGGGTCGGTAACCAATAAGTAATTTCCAAATGACATTGGGAGGATAACTAGTGGGTTTATCTATGTGGTTTCCATGTGGCCAAGTTGATGAGGTGGCGCTCTCTGATTCGCCAAAACTTCAATGTTCACATCTCATGATCTAAAGGTCGGATTGAGGGAAGGTTTTATATCCCTAGAACCATCTCGACTAGATGAACACAATGGTGATGTCAAACTATGGTTTTGAGTAAATTGAAAATATCCAAAAAATTTAGACCCCATTTCCATTACAACACCTTGGATCTTGGATCAACATAATAATTGCCTCCTCTTAATTAATGTTATGGTAAGGATTACAAGGGCGGCTATTACATAGTGGTATCATAGCATCTAAGTTCAACACTTGGACTTGATGGGCTTTATCATGCACTAATAAGTCGATACTAAGTTTACTAGGTTAAACAGGTAAGGGGTCTCCTAATGATTTTTTGAAATTAACTAAATAAATGTTTAGGTGTTAAAATTCGGTCTATAATTGATGTATTGGTTACATAGTAAATATGCATGAATCCCTGGATCTAGGTAGGAGTTCAATTATAAGTGTAGTAACTGAATGTGAGCATGATGGTATCTTACTTCTCGCATTTGATCTATATGGTACACTAATTATAATGATGTTCGGTGTGTTGTTGTGATAAATTCCTTCGCAATGACATGCTCTTACTATTTGGCATCTTGAAGGCTAGACACTCGACGGTTGTGGCCTTGGAAGCTATCCTCTCTTTAATTTTGTAGAACTTCTTGTGAGGTAGTGATTTACTTGTAGCATACCATAACCATCAGTTGGGTGATTCGATCTTGTATGCTTGGGACAATTATGTCCATGAGGTTTGAGGGACTTGGGGAAGAATATTTGTGTGATGTGTATTTTGTACAACACTACTTGGTTCAATGAATGGTAGGCATATGTATTATATGTTGGTTGGGATGTGGAAATCCCATGGAATGTATGTTGTAGGAGGCTAAGAACCTTAGGAGAGGTTGATTATTTCCTATGTGTTAATCTTGTGTTTCACTTTATAAATGTTTGTTCTCCTTGGTGAATGTTTGCTTGTGCGTGTAGGTGTCAAGTATGGCACCATGATTGGATGAATATATATATATATATATATAGTCATTGATTGTGAAACTACCTATATATGTATGATATACTTCACACATGGGAAAAGTTATGAGTTGTAAATTGATATGTATATGAATATATTAACTGGGATGGGGGAGTCCCATTACCTGATCATTATATGGAAAAGTACCTCAGTGGATGTTGACGTTTTCTTTATTATTATTGTGGTTTCCTTTACGAATTCTTATCTCTATGGTCAACGCCTTCTATGTTCACAGAATGGGTGGGACATATGAAGAGGTTGAATGTGCAGGCCACTTAGGTTGCTTGTGGTAAAGTTGACCTTTTGATTAGCGGTGATAGTTTGAGTAAAGAGATTAAATGAATCCCATGAAGGCTAACACTCATTCCCCATGAAAAGGATTGATTCTAGTTGGTAATAATAGGGCTCTCGATAAGGATCAGTGGAAATAATTTCGAGTAAAAGTTTGAAATTTTATCTAGTGAAGACATTATTAAGCATGAAATCATGTTGATGTGTTAAAGGGTTTCTAATTAATTCCTTAAGTATAAGGGTTGAATTTAAATTGTTTCTTTAGTCTCAGTACAAAAAATGAATGAAACTAATGATGTTTATTTTGGCATGGTAGTTGGTTTCCAATTATAGTTGGACTTAGAAAAGAAACTGAAATCTTTTGAAATCATGGTCATAAATGAGTTGATATGTGCATGTAGAAATTCTAGTTCTTGAAAGAAAAAAAAATGTTGAAATATTTGTGTTATGGATTTTGTGACATGTGACTAATATGTAACTAAGACATGTGTGCAGTTGCAGGGAAGTGTGATTCGCACAACATAGCAAGGCAATTGGTATATTTGTCTATATCTATTAATGCACTAACAACCAAGGGTGTGTGGTAGCACATAGAAAGAATCAGTGGCAGTGAAAGGTAACACGTATTGTTGCATGGTGCAATAGGATATGGACCAAGTCTATCGAGAACAAGAAAGCGAGACATCCATTCAAAGGAAGAGAAACTTTAGGAATTTTGAGGTTAAGATCAAGGACTTGGAAGATGAGTTGAAGATTTACAAGGAAGAACTTAGAAAGCTCACCTAAAAATAGTAAGATTTGATCGAGTGGCATGCTCAAATGCAAAACAGTTGTGAGAAACATATTAAGTTGAAACCCCAAAAAGGAAAAATGGCAGTGGCAGGAAGAGGCCTTGTGAGGCTAAAAAGGAGAAGAGGATATTTTCCCGTTAGTGATGTAGAGAAGAGCATTGGAAAAAGGATTTTCCCCATAGTCAAAAGAAGAAGAAGGATATTAGCCCCCACTATCAATAAGAACATGCATCAATGATGCAATATGCTAAGAAGGAGGAGGGGGTATTCCCTTAAGCTCCTTGACATATATAGGTATGTGTGTGTGTGTGTATGTGTGTGTGTTGAAAAGATCCCCTATGAAATTTTAGGGAATGTAATACTTCAAGATTGATGCAAGACTTGTAAACAAGTCTTGAACAGATTTTGGTATGATTATGCATATGTGCATGTATATATATGAAAATTGTATAATGGCTCGAAGTGCCATGAATGTTGGACTTATGGGGATTAAAATTTATTTTGGGGGACAATTTTATTTTAATGCCTATGTGTTGTGGTTGTAATTTATTGATTTCATGATTGGATATCATTTTGATTTTATATTTATGCATGCCCATGCCATTCTATTGAAATTATTATTTATTTTGTTATTGATTGCCCTGTTTGTATTGATTGATCTTGCCTTTCCTTTTAAATTTCCCTTTTGAATGTCATGTTTTGGGTTGAGAAAGCTCGTTGGGTGTGGCAGTAAAGTCATGGACCTCTGGTAAGAATGCTAAGGAGGATCAATCGAGAATGAAAAGGAAGAAGGGCTCTACACATAATTAAAGCACAAGAAAGAAAATACGAGAGGATGGAACATTGCATGTGAAAGTGTAATAGAAAACAACATGGTAAAGAGGGCAATGAGAGGATTTCCAGTGAAATAATTCCTTTAATTATGGCATGTCTTGTTTAAATGGAGAGAGTTATCTCAACTCGGAATTTCTTAGATGAATATCAATGCATATGATATGTATAGCATTAAGTGGATAACACTACGATGGCCAAGTGGTTTCTAGTCCATGGGAGATAATGGAAAGTATCATGGTAACCATGAGAATGGCACAAAGGGAACTCTCCTAACCTTAACTCTAGTTACATATACATGATAGATATAGATTTTTGGGGGGCATTCTTATGGAAGAATGGCTATTTTAATTTATTGAATGCAGATGTGAATGGAATAAAAAGGTTCCCGAATCTATGAGGAACCAAGTTGGAAAAGGTAGCCCTAGTTGATCCATGATTTCAATAATAGGTGAATATAATTCATAAATTATGCTCATGTTATGTTATGAGCAAGGAATGATGAAGGATACATCAATAGGACGAAAGCATTGTGATCCGATGCATGCAGGGGCAAGCTTGAATAAACCTCGGATCCTGGATTTGAATCGTGGATGCCCTTAGCTAAGTATGGGAAAGACATTATAGGCAGTGTGGTTTGGTGTCTATGGATAGAGACAATATGGTCTCTAGCTCTGGAAACATTGTTGTATACATATCGTACTGTGTTATGAGTGTTGTGTATGCATTTTGTTGTACATATGTATTCATTGTGATGTATCATGTGTGTATGTGTATATGTTGTGTGACACATTGTGCATACGTGCATGTATTCTGTGATGTTTTGGGACAAACAGGTATGGGAATGTCTAGGCCCTTGTGTAATGTGTTAGAACAGACAGGTATGGGACTACCTGGGCCTGTGTTTATTTAGGATGGAGAGACTACCCGGAATGGGGGTTTCCTAGGCCTAAAAAAGGTGTGGAATGCACCTATATTCCTATCGACAGAAGAATACATGGTTGGTAGTAACTACTTGGTTGGGTAGTTCCCATATTCACAGGGTGGAATTTGGGATAATTATACATATTTTTTACTAAGTGCTCCCCTTGGGGCCAATGAACCACTCAGTAAATTTGAAATCGAATAGAAGAGAAGAGATGGCAGTAGCTGCTTACTGAGCTGGCAACCGATCTAGTGGGTGTACGTGGTCAAAGAGAAGAGAAGTTACTAGGTCCTTATTGGGATTGTACAACAATCTAGTGTATGTACATGGCCAAAGACAAGAGAAGGCAATGGGTGTTTGTCAGGTTGGAAACTGATCCATTGTGTGTATGTGGTCAAAGAGAAGAGAAGGCACTGAGTGTTTGCCAGGTTTGCAACTGATCCAATGTGTGTACAGGAAAAGAAAAAGGCTACTGGATGCTGGCCAGGATGGGAAACTGATCTAGTGTGTGAAAATCAAGCAATAAAGAGAAAAGTAAGATAAGTATCAACATTTAATTTATTTTTGAACTTTTAAATTATAAATCTAAATTCAATATTCTGATTTATGATGGTTTGAATTATGAGCTAACCTAGTTTTGATGTGATAGGAATTAAAGTAGAATTCCAAGTTCACCTCATGAACAAACTACAAATAAGGTATTATTTAAAATTATTACACTTTCCTCATGAAGAGTCCCATGAAATCTATGTGCCTATGGTGTAAGAAATGATATGGGATTTCCCATTCAAATGAATGAAATTGGCCTCAAGGTGGACTGGAAACAATATGCTAAAGTCAAAGATTTCAAGAATAGAGCCATTGTGGGACACTAGTACTCAATGGTGCCCATTGATCACCATGAAGCATGCTATGACCTATATGATAGTTTTGGAGGTAGGGATATGCCTTAGATTTGAACTCCTTCTGATGTGAGGAAGCCTTGCCAAGGGATGGATCACCTGAGAGACTGAGAAGCAGAGAAGGGGATCCCTAAACTTGGAAGGTGAGCAACTGCATGGAGAGGGAGTAATTAGATGGCCTAAGGGACTAAGAAGCAGAGAAGGGAAGGCCAAAAAATAAAATTGGGTTTCTTAGTCATGAGCATTTTTATTGGGATTAAAAGAACATTGGGGATGTGCCCAAAAATAATGAGCAAAAATTGTTCACTGAAGGGAACAAAGGTCTCAACTTAGCAGCACTGGAAAATAATGATCCAAGTTGGTATGGACATGTCTAAAGAATCTAAATACTACAAACATGACCATTGAAAGATGGTTAAATTCGAACTTGATGTTTATCATATCTTTGTTTGTTGGTTGAAGTAAGTGCATGAAACATAGTAAATATTGTAAAGAGTTGGGTATATAAAGATCCTTGAACCAATATGCTTGTTTTCAAGTGTGTTTTGTTGTATATGTGTCATTGAACACCGAGGGCGGTGTTCCCCCAAGGGGAGGGGTTTGTAACAACCAAATTTCTTAACCTCATGTATGCAATGTAAATGCTTTTATAAAATAAATATGGGTTGAGTTAAGGGACAAAGATTCTAGAGGCTTAGGAGGGTAATTACTTTGGATGCTCAGATTTACTTGTTGTAGGAAAAATCATAATATGTGATAGCCATTGAATATTGGTCATTGTGCTTTAATGACCTGGTGTTCCTCTAATTTATGGGACTGAATTAGAAGTACTAGAATCATACTTTCCTTGGGAGGTGGGGCAAGAAAACAAGATGAGTATTTATTGAGTATGGGATGTGCAAGTAGCAAGGGAGAGGAATGAGGAGGTCAACACACAAGGGATGATTCGAACAAGAAAGGAAGAGGTGACCCAAAGGAGAGGATGGTAGAGTTCAGCACCATTGTGATAAGAGAAAGAGAGAGCACAACAACAACAAGGGAAGAGACAACTTTCGGTTGGCAAGTAGTCAAGAAGGAAATCATTTCCAAGTGGGGAAGCAATTACTTCTCAAGTCCCCAATAGCCAAGGGTGGATATGGTGATTATCAACAAATACCGAAGGGTTGGGGTGAAGGAATTATTCTAGGAGGATTTTTGGATGGCTTCCTCATTGTATGTTTAATTTAATTGTGTTTTGGAGTCTCCAAGTTGGGTGGCGACAACAAGTCTCCAAATTCCATGTGCTTTGTTGCTTGGGAATCAGTTGGAGGGTGGAGGTGGATAGATATATGGAGAAATTGGAGCAATTGAAGGTTGTTTTTCATCCTTTGAGTAGTGAACCCATCAGTCTATGGAATCTGGCTCAAGGGTGATAACTGCAAGTGAGCATTGGTTGTAACTATCTAAGGTTGGGTGGAGAGTCATAGTCCAAAACTCAGTTGTCCAAAAGTTCCTAAGATAAGTGTCCTTTATGTATTTTTAATGAAAGTGAATATATGTTTGCATATTGGATTTAAATGGTGTACATTCATGTTTTGGGACCTGGCTTATGTTCTTACTATTTACACGATTGATTAACATGTTGTTGCCACCGATCCACATTAGTGAAAATTTGAGGCTAGAAATGGGCCTCAAAACAAAAATGTACAACAAAAATAAACTTTATAAGAACCAATAGGATTCAATATGATGATGTCAACTATGGCAGATGATCACCATTTTTTGAGTAAAAAGGTAAAGATTTAAAAAATAAAAAAATAAAAACTACTTTTTCAACTCATATTTTCAACTTATCTCCCTACAATTTTGCTCAAAGTTTGAGCAGGAGCACTTGTTGGATGCAAAATTTAATTTTTCTTCCAAGGAATACCCACGTTGCATACTTTGATGGACCCTACTACACAAAAAATGTGAAATACGTGAAAAACGTGATTACAATAATGTTTTCTCATGTATTTCACTGTTTCCGCGTAGTACGGTCCATCCAAAATATGCAACATGGTTACTCCTTGGATGAAAAAATAAATTATGTATCCAACGAGTACTCTCACTCAAAATTTGAGTAAAAACGTAAGGATATAAGTTGAAAATACGAGTTGAAAAAGTAGTTTTTTCCTTTTTTTCCCTCCAAAACTTGATGAGGTAATATAATCTTATTTTATTCCACTATTATTTTATAATATTCCTTAGGAGGCCCATTTTAGACCTCAAAAGTTATCTAATTGAAGGTATTGGAATAGTGTGTAATGACATGGTTACAACTCCAATAATACTTTGTATGTGAATCCTTTTTCATTACAAAGCTAGGGATTTTGTTGATTTCAACCTTTTGTAATAGAACTTAAGTTGTTGAGTGGTAGTCTAGTTTTCATCTGCAGTTCCATATTAAGAAAGATAAAACCCAAATAAACATTACAAATATTTGTTGTGGATGGTTGTACCATAAGAGATGGAATGACTTGGTTTATGCCCTGTAACTCACATAATGTTGCACCCACGATATGCTCATGGAAATGTCAAATCTCCCAAGGTTAAGTGCCATATTATGTATGTGGTCTCATTGTGGGGATGGTGTGGTAAATCCTTACTTGAATGACTGGTTGTGGCCATGGTGCATCGCTCGATTGGTACCTTGCTTGTGGGTGTTTATATATTGGTTATTTTTTCAATAAATTTCTTGGAAATCCCTCATTAATGGTTATATAATTGTCCTCTATGCATAGAATGCTTGTATAAACGTACACATAGAAACACATATAAAACCACCCGTGTGGTTGTAGTAAGCACTAGGTAGCATGGTGGTGTATGATGTGAGCAGTGGAGGCTTTTCAAGGGTCACCAAGTTTTATACAAGGGATAATTGGCAACTATCTGTGCAACAATGCATGGAACTCAATGTCCCTAAAAATGGAATGCTTGTAGGCTTGCGATATTATCTATGATGTGCCTATGCATAAGGTTCATGCTTGTATTTAGACTTGGAAGAATGAATTCATGTTTCCGTGAGAAGTGTTGTTCTCCTTGTGACCCTATAGGAACCATATGCCTTATGGTTGCTTGTATGCACCCATTGTGCTTGTCCAGTCCTTAAAGGAGACTTGTGGATCTCTAAGTCGAGATATGTTTGATCCTAGTAAGATAATGAAGGCACAAGGGATGAAAGATACTTGAGAGATGAATTTGATGAGCCCCTGGCCTAAATGGAAAGGTCCTTAATCAACACTCTTCATCATAGACATTGTTAAACTAGGAAGGGGAACCCTGTTGTAAGCTCAAGAGGGATAGTGCCGGTGGGCGCCTTAGTAAACCTTAATGGAAATATTGGTTGGACTCTGGCGCAAATTTAGGCGCTGACAAAATCATTGCAGCCAAGCCATGGTTGATTCCATTCATGAATGACACACAGTGTAGAATGGGAGAAATCCCTTATGAGAACCACCTTAACTAAGCCATGGATGAAGCTTTTTAACAAATGGTTTTATTGTAATAGGCATAAGGCTCAATATTATAGTCTTGAATTGTTTCAACCTTATCCAAATTTCCTAACAGAGCCTTGACGTGGAAGCAACAGAGTGGGTGTTTTGATTACACCTTATCATAACTACGCTAGTGGAGGAATGACATGTCTCGAAGGGTATACTGTCGAAAGTTCACAAAGATTGTGCAGAAGGAATGCATGGGTTGAAGAGGACCAGAAAAACATGGAAAATTGTCACCATGGAGAAGTTCGATTTCATCGGGTACACGCTAAAGCATTAGGTGGGAGGACCTTAGGTGACGTGTCTCGGGACTTCCATCTTGGAGCTTAAATAATAAGTGCTCGGAGGAGGAGCCAGAGAGAGTAATGTCAAGATGACTCGGCATAGGAAGTCATGGTAGGAGTAAGGTGGTGGACCAACCATGAGCGAGGCCTTGCAGGTAGGTGTGGAACCATACTACACATAATCCCATAGATTATTCCCCAGGAGCATAAAGCGAAACACATAAGTGAAAAGGGTGGGATGACGTAAGCCTGAGCATGGTGGTGTACATGTGAGCCTAGCAGTTCTTTCAGTGGTGCAAGGGTGGACCCACTTCACAAGTCAGCCTGGAAGATCAACCCCAAAGCATTCGCAAGTGCATAAGGAAGGAAGGCCTAGGTAACGAGAAGGTTGGCAGTAGTTGACGACCTATCAATTTGGGCGGTATTGTTGTTTTGGACACACACACACACACACACACACAAATAATTGCATGTTGGCACATAGCACATGTTTGTGGAAACCAAACCCATGAATGGGTTGACAACCAATAAGAAATTTCCAAGTGGCACTGGGAGATAGCTAAGGGGTATAGCCATGTGGTTGCCATGTGGCCAAGCTGATGAGGTGGCACTATTTTATTCACCAGAACTTCAATGGTCACATCTCATGATCTGAAGGTCAGATTGAGGTAAGGTTTTATATCATTAGAATCATCTCGTTGAGATGAACACAATGGTGATGTCATACTAAGGTTTTGAGTAATTTGGAAAGATCATAATGTTTAGGCCTCACTTTCATAACAACACCTTGGATCTTGTGCCAGCATAGTAACCGCCTCCTTTAATCAGTGTTATCATAAGGATTAGGAGGGGGGTTGTTACAAAAGCACATAAAGCTTCATTAAGTCATCAACGATTACATGCAAGGAAGAATAAGGTTCTATTTGAGTGACCTAACCTATTGGGTAAAACCCATCAAATTTATTATATCAACTTTAGTAAATCTTAGATTATGACCAAATGGGTGAGATTTAGGCTCCATGAGATTGGATGATTCAACTCCCAATAGTTGAGATTGATGTTACTTGAATTGATTTTACATTTTCATAAGCTGGGCAATTTAGCCTAGGATTGAGTCCAATTTGTTGAGCTTGCCATTGACAGAAGCAACGTTTGGATTGGAAAAGAAGTGGTTAGAACTAAGTTGTTGGTGCAACTTCCATATATAGTTTCCAAGGTAGAGATGTGGTGGGAAAACAAAACATCAAACATATCATAAACAAAAGGAAAAGAAATCTTGGAATAATGACACTTAGGTATAAGCAATAAAACATTAGGACCCACCCTATTTTTCCACTTATTGGTTCATTGTACCCATTATGTTTAAAGTTAGTTATAGCCCCAAGTGTACGTTATTATTATTATTTTATTGTATTCCAAATAAAAACTAATGATAGAGTAGTTCTCTCATTTACCATATGCTTATGACACCTATCCCATTTGGGCTTGGCTTATTCTTGTGCACTTGAAGCATTAACACACACAAAACCTATCTAGTGGTTATATAGGGTATTACATTCCACGTTCATCACAAATCTTAGCATCAAACAAAAACGTGTCTTCATGTTCATAACCTTATGTTATTATTTATATTTCTTCTTCTGGTCTTTGAGGAGTTAATTCTTATCATTGAATTCTACCTTCAAAATTTTCTTTGTATTTTGATTAATTAGAAGTAAACTCCTCTACAAACCAAGGACACATTACACTTCAATTACATCTCCAACATCTCCATCTCCTTCCTATTGAATTTCCAAAGTTTTTTCCTCTCCAAAGTTAGGTTCGTATTCTCTAAACCAATCTCTTTACGAGTTGTATGTTTGAACATGCCAATACCTTTCTAATATACACCTTTTATTATCGTTTTTACTAATGAGGTCAACAACATGTTTCTCATTGTGCTTTTTAATATCCTTCTTCACAACATAGTGTCCAATGTAGAATGAGAGAAATGTGACTAAGGTGATAAAATGCAATGCAAAATGTTAGTATAGACAAGAAAGCACATAATATTTAAAGAGGAAGCATGTAAACAACATGGAGAACAAGGTAGAGTTTGTGAGATAAAAAGACAATGAGTACACAACATAAGTGTAACCATGAGCATGAATATGTGGTAGACCCATGGCAAAAAAACCATGAACTAAATAAAAAACTAAAGAAAGTTAAAGAGTTGCAACATATAGAAAATTGAGTGAACACTTAGAGAAGAGGGGATTGAGATAGATGAAACTAAACAATTAGTGTTAGAGAGCAAATAAGATAGTAATCATTATAATTGAATTTTTCAATGGATTATTAAAGTTAAGTAGAGAATGGACAAGAGCCAAACAATCAAGCATTTGAAAGTGTAATGTTCGTAATGCTTATTTTTAGTACTTGAGCATTAAGGAGGGATGAGAAAATCATTGTCCCTTTAAATTACAATCTAGATTTATAATATTATGTGTATGCTTATTTGTATAATTGTTTATTTTAGTGTATTTTTTACTTTAATTTTTAAATAGTTGCAATTTATAATACCACATAGAAAGTTAGTTAAACATGTCACATTGTTTAGTTGTGGCAATTCTTCAATATAACAATCTTTAATATTTTTTCCATACTACCCTGAGCTTAGGCTAGGGCTAGCCATAAAGTTGGATGGAATAATAATCTACCCCAATGTTGGATGTTGTCACTAGGATTTTACAAGACTCATCAAGTTTAGATGCTTAATAAAACAATGTAACCCCAAAATTACCCCATCCTCAACTCGTTACCGTAATTTTTTTAATAAAAAACTTAACAAAAAGTTAAACCCTACGAAAATTCAAACCATATTGATATATCTTAATAACACATCAACAATCTAACATAATTAAAAGCAAAAACTAAGACAAACATACTCAACTATCTTAATCAATACATCAACCATTTAACATAGTTAGAAGCAAAGACCAAATCAAAACATAGTGTACACACCTGTTATTTTCTTTTATACATAATAAATGTTATTGTCTTATTACTTAAGTTAGATTGCAACACTTTTGGCATTACATGTATATGCCTGGTGGAACTTCACTATCATAGTTAATGAGCAATTTTTAAGGTATTGTGATTTACATTTTAGAAAGGAATTCTTTGTTCATAAATGTGATGGCTAATTTTATTTTATTTTTATTTTTTTCCACTCTACGTTTTGAAATTCTAAAGCCTTCACCAAATAATGAATGCACATGGTTATACGTGGTTAGGTTCTAAGCCAATTTTTTATAGCTTGTCCATATTCACCCCACTACATTGTGTTGGGAACGTTTCCATATGTGTTCGTAGACTTTAGGATCATCATAATCTATTGCCATAAAAAAACATAATGGTCTGATGGAATCTTGATGGTATCTCATAAATATTAAGAGTATGAGATGGAGAACCGTGACATTCTGGTAAAGGGGAATGTATGTTCCACAAGGTACGTACCACCACTTGTGTTATAACACGTGTATTATGATTCGTGAACCTGTTCCCTTCGGGATCTAGTGTACACATGGTATTGCGTAAACCCCACTAATGAGAATTTGCCACGTCATAACTTCCATTCTTTGCCTACGTGGCTATGGGTATTTTGACGTGGCCACCATAAGCTATGTTCTCTAAAACAATGACGTCGCCATCGACCATGAATTAAATAAGTAATGGGAATATGCTTTGGAAGCGAGACTCCATTTCCTTCTTTACTTTGCAGAAAAGGACGACAAAACGCCGTTTCCGGAATGTGAGAGTCCTTTCGGAAGGCGGCCATGGCTCGCAGAATCCAAGGGGAGGAAAGGCGTGAAAGTTAACGGCGATAGGGGTGGACAGTCCGTCAGTGGGGTGACACGTGCCAGAAACCGCAGGCGATTTTTTCCAATTCAATATAAACCATAATAATAATTACATTAAAAAATTGTTAAATTTATGTTTACAAGAGTAACCATTCAATTTCTACAATGATTTTTTAATCAAATTTACGATAATAATAATACAACTTGCACAGTTATATACTTACAAGTTGTTTTTTAACTCTGTCTACTATTTTAAAATATAAATATATATTTTAATATATTAATTATATATTATTTTAACTCCGATTGCAGCTAACAAACGTTAAGTATGAATTTTTCTATTTATCTTAATTCCTCTACAGGGAGCAATTGACTACCTAAATTTTATTGGCACTTAATCTAATTGACATATATTTTAAAAATATTAATGAAATATTTTAAAATATTAATATAAAAATATTTCATCTTAAGTTCATAATAAATAAATTAACTTTATTTAAATTAAAAATTAATATATATATAATATATATGAAAATTCAGGCAAAATTTTTAATAAAAATCATTAAAAATTTTGGGAAATCTAAGGTCAAGTTTAGTTTTTGAGTGAGTTTTTGATAGTGTTGAATCTATTTCCACCCTCAGAAACAGAGATTTTGGGAAATCCATGGTACAATTGGCAAGTTTCAAGCTTTTGGGTGCTCCAAAGGTTTTTGATGGTATTGAATCCATTTCCACCATCAAAAACATGATTCAAGCACTCAAACAGACTTTTTAAGAAAAAAGGGTTAGGATTTCCATGACTTCTTGCCCTCCGCGCATATGCTACCTTGGACAAAACCCCTATATATAGTATAATATAATATAATATAGTATAGTATATATATATAGGGAGAATTTATATTCTAAGAAGATGTACTTTTTGCATTTTACTATGAGAGAGATGTGTCATTCTTTTCATGCTTAACATGGATTTGACACATGCACACACATATAGAAAGAGAGAATCCATCTCAACTTTAGATCTATTATGGGCAAAGAGGGATGAACTCCTTCAAGGTGAAAATTCTTTTAATATTGAAAAAAATTGGAGGCGGGGTTTGAATATCAAGGGATTTGATCCCAGTGGATGCATCATGGATTTGGACTAAAGATGAATTTGCCTAGTCTATCTCGTACTTAACATTACTTGGATTTATTGTCATTAGTCATCCTTTTATGAAATTTTGTTTTGCTAGTCTAGTCAACATTTTCTTGACCTAAGATATAATTTAAACTGTCATTTAATTTAATTACAAGAAAACGTAATTAATGTTTGACTTCAAAGTAAATCGCTTTGCAATAAATTAAGTTAATTATATTATTAATAAAAATGATTTAAAACATAAAAGAATTATATTGTTCTGAAGTAATAAGGATTTAGTAAAACTGGTAAATAATTCTGTGTTAATTCAATTTTTTTGTGTTACTAAATGTGCAATTCACAATCAAATTGCTTTTCATTTAGATATTTGAAGAAAAAGGGGAGAACTTCATGAATGTGAACAGGGTATCATCCTCATTCTTCACATAAGTTAGTTCATTTTCCTAATTTAAACTATTTAAATTATACATTCTCTTACCACTTTAAATGTGTGGTTTTTAACAAGGAAACGAGAGAGAGGTTCATTCCTTAACCATGGGTATATTTCTATAACATGGCCCCACAAAGCGTAACAACCCACTTTAAATGCGTGGTAATCAACAAGGAAACGAGAGAGAAGTGATTTCTTAAACATGGGTATATTTCTATAACATGCCCCCCCAAAGCATAACAAAGTTGTTTAATTATGATGCTTGGTCAGCAAAAACAAAGGACAAAAATATCTCACCAATAGTGTAAGAAATGGTGTGAAGATTAGGGTATATAATAAGAAAGACTTTTGTTGATAAAAAAGAGTTGAAAAATCATGTAGTAAAATAATATAAGAATAAGGGTAAGGAGATAACTATAGTTATTGATTTAGTTGGAAACGTGATTTTAAAATGAAAATTTTAGTCTTAAAAAATTATATATCTTTTAGTCTAAAATATTAATTTTTTGAATATAAAAGTGGTGTTATGGGTAGTTTTATTTTTTTTTCATCATAAAATCACCATCTTTACCAAGCATGGCCTTAGTGTGTGGTGTTTTTTATTAGTAAAAATAACAATTATTATCTAGATTTACTCAAAAAAGATAGATTGCAACCACAATAGACAAATAGAGAACCAAAATATCACTAGAATGTGGCGCCTTTAACATTGGAAGCAATATTCACTTGCCTCTTCAAGGGGCCAAACTCTAATTGAGTAGAGCTCTAGTTACAAATAACTTCACAATATGTATTTTATATTGCTTTTACATCTTTATATGGTACCTTCTACCTCATAGGAACACTCTGGAGAAAGAACTCTAGTAGGTGGAACCTTCTAGTAAGTCTTCTTCCATTTATTTCTTTCACATTATTACATAGGCCTTAGTTACTTAAGGTGGCATCTATACTTCAATATAAATAGGAACATATCTCACTAATAGGGAGGCTAGGAGGTTAGGACCATAACAAACCCCCCCCCCCCCCCCGCCCCCTGCGCCCCCAAAAGACAACATGTCCTTAAGGCTAGAGAAGAGGGAATTATTGAAGATGTGGCACTCTTGGGTTGTGTATCCTTCCTTTGTATTAGGACCTCCTAGATAGTGCACAAGCAGAGACGATTCTCTCTTTTGTAAATGACAACCTTAATGAAGGAAAATTTGAAGGATGTAAATTTATCTTAAAGTTTAGAAACATGGGCGAATATTCATAGTCCTTAATATCCAAGCTATACAATGTTTAGTGAAATATTTGTAGAAATATTCAAATTTCTAGTGATTTTATATAGTCTTTATAAAGTTTTAGTGATTTTTGAAATAAAACATTTTTATCCTATAAAATTGGGCCAATTGTTTTTAGAAAAAATGGAAATTAGCATATCTTTGGATATTAACGAATGGGTCTTCTTATAAGTATGCATAATATGTACTTGTTGGATGTGGAATTTAATTCCGCATCCAACTAGTGTGTACACTTGAAATCTGAGTAAAAAACATTTAAA
>APFE031031302.1:8721-49186 GCA_000404065.3 Pinus taeda | reverse complement strand
CCTTAGCACATAACCAGACTTGGGACTTAGTCAGGTTGCCTGCAAGTAAAACAACATTGTAGAATAAATGGGTTTACAAGTTGAAGGAAGAATATGGAGGTAGAAAAAGGTATAAAGCTAGACTTGTGGTGAAAGGGTTTCCACTAAAAAAGGGTATAGACTTTGATGATATATTTTCTCCTGTTGTGAAAATGACTTCAATTAGAACTATTCTAAGTCTAGTAGCAGCTGAAGATTTGCATCTTGAGCAGTTAGATGTAAATACATCCTTTCTCTATGGGGATTTGGAGGAAGAGATATATATGCAGCAGCCACGAGGATATGAGGTAAAAGGGAAGGAGAAACTAGTGCGCAAGTTGAAGAAGAGCTTGTGTGGCTTAAAACAGGCTCCAAGGCAGTGGTATCTAAAATTTGACAGGTTTATGTCTGAATAAGGTTATACTAGATGTCACTCTGATCATTATGTTTATCTCAAAAGGAAAAATAATGACAGCTATATTATGTTGTTATTGTATGTAGATGACATGCTTGTTGCAGGTTCTAACATGCAGGAGATAAATGTGCTCAAAAGAAAGTTGGCAAACTCATTGCAATGAAGGATTTGGGTGCTGCAAAACAAATCCTTGGTATGAGAATAACTAGAGATAGGAAGAATCGCAAATTAATATTGTCTCAAAGTGAGTACATAGAAAAGGTGTTGAAAAGGTTTAATATGAAAAATGCAAAATCATTTGGTATACCTTTGGCTAGCCATTTCAAATCAAGTAAGGAGGAGTGTCCCAAGACTCAGGAAGAAATGGCTCATATGTCTAAACTTCCATATGCATCAGTAGTTGGAAGCTTAATGTATGCAATGGTCTGCACGAGGCTTGATATTGCACATACAGTGGGAGTTGTAAGAAAGTACATGAACAATCCAGGAAAAGAACATTGGATGGCGATGAAGTGGATTCTTAGGTATTTGAGAGGTACCACAAATCAAGCATTATGCTTTGGTGGTTCAAACATTTCTCTACAGAGATATGTTGATGCTGATATGGCGGGTGATAGAGATAACAAGAAAAGCACAACAGGGTATGTGTTTACTGTAGGTGGAACAACTGTCAGTTGGGTCTAAAAACTACAAAGTGTTGTTGCACTCTCAACAACAGAAGCATAGTATGTTGCTACTACAGAGGCTAGTAAAGAAATGATTTGGTTACAAAGGTTTCTGGATGAATTGGGTAAGAAGTAGGAGTTGGGCAGGTTATACAGTGACAGCCAGAGTGCCATACATCTTGCAAAAAACTCTGCATTTCATTCCAAGACTAAACATATACAACTCAAGTACCATTTCATACGGTCAGTGTTGGAAGATGGATAGTTGAAGCTAGAAAAGAGACACACTAGCCAAAATCCTGTAGATATGTTAACAAAAGTTGTAACCAGAGAGAAACTAAGAATATAGTCAGTTTCAATTGGTCTTCAAGTATGATGGAGAAGATGAGAAACAAGCAAGTCCAAAGTGGACTCATTGTCTAGCAAATGAAGCAGCGGTGGAGTTGCTATAATCAGTCTCCAAGTGGGAGATTATTAGGTATGGAGCCTAATTATCTTCTGTATTCAAAGCTCTCAGCCGGATGTATACCCCAGGAAGACTGTACACTACTCCACGTGGGGGGGGACTTGTCCCCCCCACGGGGGTTGCCCCCGAAGCTAAAAATAGATGTAAAATTGCCTTGTAAAAGTCTAGTAATTTCTAGTCAATCTGGGTTGTTCATTAGGCAGATGATTTGACGGTAGAAGTTATGTTTAATTTAGGGTTTTTTGCCCTAGAAGGTAACCCCTCACTAGATATGAGGGAATTGTATTGCGTCTATGTATATCTATATTCTGAGTGGGGAAGAGAGAGGAGATTGAGAGCAAAGACGGTGTTACAGCGGATCCGCTGTAAGTTGTATCTCTTCTATTTGCTGGATAATATAATAAAAGAAGGACTGGAAATTTCTCTGTGGAAGTAGCCCAAACTGGGTGAACCACGTATATCTGTGTCTCTCTTGTTTTATGCGTTTTCTATGTTTATATTTCTGCAATATCTTATGTGTTCCATTGCTCCGTAATATATAATTTTCTAACATCAAGTTTATGCTCAAAAATCAAAGTGTCAAATTTTTTTTCAAACTCCACTTCAGATCAAAGAGCTCATCATTCTAAATCCAATGGTGTGAACGACACTCAAATCCGATCTCATATACAAAAGTTAGAGCAAGTCAAAGTTCAAGTCTGACTTGTCTAAATGGCAAGATTGGAAGACGTGGCAAAGGTCCCAGCGAATGAGGAGGCGCAAAGTGGCAGGCTACCATTGGCCCTCGCATATCACATATCACATGTCACATGTTTATCAAGTTAAGAATCAGCGCCTAGGCAGTGCCGATTTCTATTTGCGATATTGCAATATCGCAATCGCAGGAAAAGAGGAGTTATAGAATCGCCCCCCGGCACAGTCAGGGTTGTGATGTGATATATCACAATCGCATATCACACCCAATACCCACTAATATATATCTCTCTCTCTCTCTATATATATATATATAGATATATATATGATACAGGGATTAACATTGATTGCAATGAGCGATGAGTTCCGATAGCGATAAGACCCCAGACGCAATATTTTATATGTCACCGTTTAAGTTCTTGTCAGGTCCACTCATATTGCATTGCACAACATTTTGCCATTAACAATACCCTTAGCCCGCCAAACTTCACCGATTACGAAATGCGATATTTTCCGAATGTGATGCCACTATAGGTTTTGATTTAGGATCCCGTCGGATCTGCGATATCACAATCACAAATCGCTCATTTCTATTCATAGACCATAAGAGCCCACAACACTCGGCGATTGTGATTTGCGATATGGACGATAGGTTATGTCCTGCGGCGTGGCCAAATTCTCACTCAGTTAGCGGATTTTGGAGTAAATTTGTGGGATTATGTTGGTTTTGGAGCAATTTGTGGAACAAATAGTGAGAGAACTAGGAGAAGTCATAACTTCTTCAATTCTTATCCAAATGGGATGCAAAAATAGGCTAGATAGCCATTTTTGAGTATTTTGAACTCATTGAGACAGGTTTTAAAGGTGTTTGAGCATTGTAAACACACTTTTGTTGTAATTTTGAGAATAATAGAGAGGCCCAAGCATTGGAATATGGACTAAGGATATGTAGCCCAGCAGGGGTGAACTCGTCATCAAATATTTATGTTGTGCGTTGTATTTTGATGCTATTTATTGTTATTTTTCTTCTGTTCAACATATGTTTTATGTTAATTTTTTTATAACATTTACATTAGAAAATCTCATGGGAATCAGTTAATTAAGCAAACATGGTGAATCCTTAAGAACTTGATAAGCAAATGATCTGTTGTTCAATGTTAGTTTTGTTGTGCTAATTTCAACTTTAGAATTAAAAACAATTGCTTATCATTTGCTTCATGTGCATAGGTTCTCTTTATGGTGTTTGTGAATGAACAGTTAAAATTAGCACATTAATACATTCCCTCTCTTCAAAGTTCTGGTTCTTTTGTCAAGTATGAGATCTTGTTGTAGCTCATCAATATATTCTTGCGAGAAATCATCTATTGATGGTAGTTGAACATGCTATCCTTGATCATCAATCAAAGGAGGCTCAAACAATATCAAATTCTCAACATTAACGACAGATCATATTTGCATATAAGGAGGCAAATCTAGCTTAAATGCATTGTTACCAATTTTTTGCAAAATCATAAAAGGACCATAACAGATTGGCTTAAGATTTTTACCTTCCCCTTGAAGTCTCTCTTTGCTAATATATAACCAAACTTCGTCTCCAACTTGAAATTTATGATCAACATGGTGTTTTTCATGCCTTTCCTTGTAGCTTCTTTGACTTCTTTCAAGCTATTCCTACATTGTGTGATGTATCAACTGAATTTTCTCGATGAACTTCCTTGCCTTATCTATGTCACTATGACCATCGATGGTGAAATATTTTTCAAAGATGAAGTCCAATGGCGATCTTAGAAAGGACCCAAAACATGCCTCAATTGGCGATGCATTTATGGAAGAATTGTTTTCCTTGTTGTATGCATGTTGTATGTAATGCAACTGTTCATCCCACAACTTGGGATGTTTGCTGCAATATCCTCTAAGAAGATGAATGACTTTCCTATTGACCACCTCGGTTTTTCCATCTGTTTGTGGATGAAAGGTTGTACTCTTCTTCAACTTAGTGTCCATCATGTCCCACAAATTTGACCAAAAAATCCCAACAAATTGAGAATTTCGATCACTTACAATGGAAGTAGGAAGACCAAAATGAACCCAAATAGTTGGAAGAAAAGATGAGTTATTTTTTAGCTGTAATTTTATTTTTACATGGCATTAGAATACACATATTGCTGAACCTGTCTACAACTACATACAAGTAATCATGACCTTTCCTTGACAATGGAAGACCTCCTACAAAATCCATTGAGATACTCTCCCATGGACGTGAAGGTGTCGAAAGTGGAGTGTACAATCCTAGTTTCCTATTGCTAGGCTTACTTGTTGCACACAAATAACATCCTCTAATGAAACGAGATACATTATCAAACATGCGTGGCCAATAAAAGTAGCTTTGGATATTTTCTACTATCTTGCCTACACCAAAGTGTCCAACAATCAATGAAGTGTGGGCCTCCCTTATGATATTGTTTTTTTCTCCCTGTGGAATACATAAATTTCCCAAGTGATACAAAAAATTGTTACGTACATGGTAATCTAACTCTTAAATTTGGTTTCCTTGCCTCAAGATTGCATACACATCTTGAAAGTCATTATCATATGCATATTGCTAAATCTAACTTTCATGTAAAACATAATTGTGCTTTAGTAAAATAGATGAATTTACAATAGTCCTAGAAAGCATATAACTACCTTATTGTATATTCCCTTTTTTTATTTGATAACCAAATGAAATTTTTATAGAAAACCCATCCATATGAAGTGTTGTGATTGCTACAAATTTGACTGTGACTGTAAGTACTTCAATGGTTGATGGTCGGTATGGATAATGGTCTCCTTCCCCATCAAGTAGTGTTTCCATTTTTTAACACTTTATACCAATGCGTAAAGTTCTTTGTCATAAGTGGGATAGTTAGTCACAACACCATTAAAATTTTTAGAATGAAATGAAGTGGGCTTACCATGTTGCATAAGAACTGCTCCCATGGCGTAATCACCAGCATTCTTTTGAATCTCAAATGGATGTCTAAGATCCGTAAGAGCCAATACCGGTGTTGAACTAATATTTTGTTTTAAAGCATCAAATTATTTTTGTTGTACATCTCCCCAATGGAATACTTTCTTGACACTAGTCAATGCATGTAGTGGAGCTACAATGGAAGAAAAACTAACAATAAATTTCCTCCAATATTGTGATGCCCCTCAAAAGCTTCTTACCTCTGTAACTGTGTTGGGCTTGGGCCAATTCACAATGACCTAAACCTTAGAGGGGTCTATCTTCAGCTCACCTCCTCCAACAATCTGTCCCAAATACACTAAAGAAGTCTTGACAAATTCACACTTTGACATCTTTAAAAACAACTGTTCTTTTCTCAAGACATCAAGTACTTTATTCACATGCATGACGTGTTCATCTCTGGATTTGCTGAATATGAGTATACCATCTAAGTAAACAATGACAAAGTCATCTATAAATGGTCTCAATACATCATTCATAACTCTCATGAAAGTAGTTGGAGCATTTATAAGACCGAAAGGCATAACAAGCCACTCAAACAATCCTTGCTTAGTTTTAAATGCAGTTTTCCAAATGTCCTCTTCAACTATTCTAACTTGATGATAACCACTTTGTAAGTCTAACTTAGTGAAATAATTTGCATACCTCAATTTATCAAGCAAATAATCAATTCTTGGGAGTGGATAAAGATTCTTTACCGTTATTTTGTTTAGTGCATGGAAATCCAACACATGCGCCAAGTCCTGTCCTTCTTTGGCACCAAGACAATGGGTGAACCGCATGGCGAAGTAGATGGGCGTATGATACCTTTGTTCAACAATTCTTGAATTTTTTTCTTGATTTACATGCCCTCCATAATCGACATGCGATACATGCCAATGTTTGGAAGTGGAACATCTTGCTGCAGCTATATCTCATGCTGAATTCCCCTCTTGGGTGGTAACCCCTTTAGTTCCTGAAACATCTCACCATGATTTCTTACCACATAAAAAAAAACATATTATAACTTATCATCACAACCTTCAAAAGATTCATAATCAATATCATTTTTTTCTTGATCATGAGAAGCACAAAATTTTTACTTGCATTTACTAATCCCTTCATCTTCCCTACATTAACCAAAGAAATGTTTAACTTTTTTGTGATGGGCTCTCACAATATACTCCACTCCATCATTGAGCAATAGATATTTATTCTCATGGCGATAAAATACCACTTTCCTATCATACAAATATGGGCTTCCCAAAATGATTCCTGAGATGTCAAGTGGAACTACATCTAACTCAACTTCATCAATGAATTTTTCAATAATGGAAAACCTGAATAAGCATTTCCTTGTAACCTGTAAATTTTTATTGTTGACTATCCAACCCGAGGGATATGTCTTATCATGAGGTACAGTTTCAAGGTTAACCTTTTTTACTGAAGTCTTCTAAAATTACGTTCTATTGTGACCCACTATCAAATAATGCATCAATCTTTGTATGACTTGAAATTACACTTACATGGAACAACTCTATCCTTGTTTCTTCATTTGGAGCGTTGTTATGACTATGTGAGGAACTAATGCTTGCAATAGCTTCTTTTCCTTTTGTGACCATTGCTGGAATCTTGGTCTCATCAACAGAATTTGATCCAAGTTCATGTTGCATGGTAGCAGTCATCTTTTATTTTCCTTTATTGTTCGATTCCTTAGGCCTTAGTTCGAGATGTAATTTCCAATAGTGGGTTTCATCAGGCCCCACTTTGGAAAAATGTTGGCATATAGTTTTCTCCCCTTCTTTCTTCACACTTGCATTCTTCTTTCCCTTCCATTTTCCACCCTTCTCTTTCTCCTTACCCTTAAATGGCTTCTTCTTACTACCCTCTTCCTGAATGTTCTTTCCTCTTGCTTCAAAGTGTGTGGCTTGCACACATGCCTCATCTAAATTGCTTGGATTGAACATAAGGATATTATGCTTTAAGTAGGAATGTAAACCCCCCATATATTTCAACAGTGTATCTTGGGACTTCAAGTTTACTCCTAACCACAAAGCCCTTTTCCTAAACTCCTCAGTATAGTCTTCAATTGTTTGAACCCTGAGTTGCCTAAAAATTTTCCAACTCATAACGGATTTTTTCATATAGGCTAAAGGATAAAACTGCTTTTAATTGAAGAAACAAATTCAACCCAAGCAATGGATATCTTACCATGAATTCACATTTCCTCTTGAGTCTTTGTTTCCCACCAAACTAGTGTTGCTCCTTCTAGTCTTAATGAATCCAACTAGATCTTTATGTCATCTTCTTGAAGGTTCTGAATTCTGCAATAAACCTCCAATTACAGAATCCAATTTTCTAACTTTTCTACATTGACCTCACCATTGTACATGGGAGGTTCAAACTTAATGTCCAATTTGAGTCAAGGACTTTTTTCTTTTGGGTTTTTTGAATGAATATGAACAATTTTTGTGGTGGAAGTGGAAGATGGTGCTATTTGAGATGATAAGGATGATGAAGATGATGAGGAAGATGATGAAGATGGTGGATATGGAGGAGGATTTCCTCCGTTACCATTTGACTGCTTATTTTCATATTTTCTATCTCATGAGCTTCCCTCTCCATGTGGGGACTTAGAACTCTCTTTAGCCATTCTAGTATTCCTCTCTTCATAGAGGACTCTAACCATGTCAGTTAAGTCATAGAAATATTTCTTGAATGCTTCCTCTTCTGAAAGACCTCTAGTCTCTCCTACTCTAGACATGATGGCTTTGGATTCAAGCTCAGCCTCTGGTACTACTTGTACCTCCTCAATCTCAATTGAAGGTAAAACTTGAGGTGTTTCAAGTGTAGTTGGGATTGGAAATTTGGGTGGATATTGTGGCCTTGTGGCTCTCCTTCTTTTGGGCATTACCTCTGGAGTTGCAACCAACAATTTCCCTTCTCCTCTCTGCAACTTTAACCTTGTAAGCATCACAAATTTGCAACCATTAAAACCCTACTTGCATAGAACTCGAGAAATCAAGAAAATAACCTTTTCTTTGATACCAACTTGATCTGTTGTTAAATGTTAGTTTTAATGTGCTAATTTCAACTTCAGAATTAAAAATAATTTCTTATCATTTGCTTCATGTGCATAGGTTCCCTTTATGGTGTTTGTGAATGAATAGGTAAAATTTATCAAGTTTTATGTCAAATTCATGAGAAAAATAGCATGAAATTAAAGTGATGAACAAAAACACACAAATGTACAACAAACCATCAAAATGAACACTTAACACAGTGTTTTGATGGAGTTCACCCCTCTTGGGCTACATCTCCTTGGTCCAGCTTCCATGGCTTGGGCCTCTGTATTATCTAAAAATGAAAAAAGTGTTGCTTACAATGCTCTAATTCTCTTGAAACCTGCTTCAATGTGCTCATAACATCAAAATCATCTAGGAACTCCTTTTCCTGGTCCCAATTTGGTCGAATTTTGCAAAAGTTATGGAAAAATCAATTTATCCTAGGAATTCTCCATTAAAACTAGAGGAACTCCAACTAACTCCACTAAATCTGGAGTTACCGCTGAAATTGGGGGGACCGCCAAACTAAATTGTGCATTAACTATTGGATAAACTCAGATTAATTAACATAATCATGATTAATGCTTAACCCATGCAATTATGCTAATCGTTAGCTGTCAAGGTTAGTGGTGGTGGTCACATGTAAGATTTTAGGTTACCGTTAACCATTACAGTTTAGTTGGTTGCTGGTTATGTGATAGTGGTCACATGGGAGGGGGATGGCCCTCTCCTCCCCCCAACCACCAACGTAATAAACTTCAAATATGCATTGTGACCATAGACTATTAAGTCGCCATGCGGTGGTATAGTGGTAAGTCATGTGGTTTGTTTGGGCGAGCTTGCGGGTTCGACTCCACTGACCTGCCCATAAATTTTTCACTGCACGCTGATGGATGCCCGACCTTTGGGGAGGGACACGTGGTGGCCTACGGGCTTGCCACTTGTCCCTTCCTCATTGGTCCATCCTTCGACTAATAAAATGAAGCCAAATCACCACACCATTAATCAACCACAACGCGCCACTTGGCAAGTCCTTACTGGACATTAACCAACTCATTGACATGCCTAGTCACCTGCCACATCAGTAGTACAACTTTATGACTATGCAGTGACTGTACCTTCTTTTGAGAAAATTCTTCTATTTGGCAAAGTGGACAGAACGCGATATCTTCCTCATACTAACTCCGTTTTGAGTAAAACGAGTTACGTTGGGATCGTATCATTGAGACAGGTGTGGTTGTTCAGGTTTTGAGCAATTCTGAGCACTTTGATTTTTAAGCTAAATCGAAGCACTTGATCAACAAATGATAAGAATCTTGGGTTTTATTCTGAATGGGGAATTAACACAACATTACTAATCTGCTCCATTTCAGATCAATGCATTTAAGGAGATTTGGTATTCCACATTTGGTTCATCAAAGGGAGGAATTTCATCAACTCATTGACAAAGAGGTTTTAGGATGTATACCATCCACATCCTATGAAATGTCTTATGGAATGGCCATATGGATATTTTCTTGCTTACATTTATGCCCATGAAAATATTTCTCATTACAATTGTAGCTAAGACCTTTAAGTTGGTGCTTTTCCATTTTAGCATGTGTTACTTTGTATCTTGAGAGGGGGAGTAGGATGAGAGGGATTACTGGAGCAAGGATGGAGAATAATGAATTGCTTTCTTATTTGGGGATTCATGATCTTTTAGGCTTCCTTGGCTCCTTGAGAGCTTCTAGCCAAGTAGTAGAGGGAGACATTAAGACTTGTTAATGTACTTATTCCTTCATACCACTAATAAAGTATTCTTCGAAGAAGGTCTCCAACATGTATTTGGTGGAGAAAGCAACCTTATGTTCAAAATTAAATATGAACTCTTCAAAGTGTACCAGGATGTTTAATAATCAATGTCTCTTTCAAAACATTCATAGATATGTACTATAACTTTAATCTAAGCAATATGACCCTAGTGGGATTTCTTATGCCAACGTCACTTTTGTGAGTGCTTAAGATATAAATACAAAATTGTTATAGCCCAATTGCTTAACCTCATGTATGAAATATAAATGCTTTTAGAAAATAATATGGGTTGAGTTAAGGGGCATAAATTCCATAGGCTAAGGAGGGTGATTTCTTAGGTTGCTCAGGTTTACTTACTATAGGAAAAATCTGAGTTATGTGACATCCATAGAAGGATGGTTGTTGAGCTTTAATGACCTAGTTTTCCTCTAATTTATGGGGCTAAATTAGAAGTATGAGAACCATAGTTTCCTTGGGAGGTGGGGAAACCAAACAAGACTAGAATTTATTGAGTATGGGTTGCGCAGGAAGTGTGGGAGAGGAACGAGCATATAAACGCATGAGGGATGATTCAAACAAGAAATGGAGAGGTGACACCAAGGCATGGATGACAAAGTTCAACATCACCGTGAGCAAAGAAAGAGAGAGCGCAACAACAAAAAGGGAAGATACATATTCCAGTTGGCAAGGAGTCAAGGAGGAAATTACTCCCACGTGGGGAAGAAATTGCCTCTCGAGTCCCCAATAGCCAGAGGGTGGAGATGGTGATTCTTAACA
This sequence comes from Pinus taeda, assembly GCA_000404065.3. NCBI lineage: Eukaryota > Viridiplantae > Streptophyta > Pinopsida > Pinales > Pinaceae > Pinus > Pinus taeda. The sequence goes on along the minus strand of APFE031031302.1, from coordinate 38,304 downwards.
AATAATGAAGGGTTGGGGTGGGAGAATTATTCCTAGAAAAATTCCTGGGGGATTTCTGGATGGCTTCCTCACTGTATGTTAAATTTAGTTGTGTTCCAGAGTCTCAAAGTTGGGTGGAGATAGTGAGTCTCAAGATTCCTTGTGCTTTGCTGCTTGCAACTCAGTTGGAGGGTGGAGGTGGTAGATCTCTAGAGTTCTTGGAGAAATTGAAGGTTTTGTTTCATCCCTCAAGTAGTGAACCCCTTAGTCTCTAGAATATGGTTCAAGAATGATAGGTGCAAGTGAGCACTAGCTGCAGTTATCTATGGTTGGGTAGAGAGTCATAGTCCCTATTATCACTCCAAGAAACTCTCCTAGGTTGTAGCTCAGAGATGCCTAGTAACATATAATATTCAATATTGTTATCTGAAATATTGGAATAAATGATGGTTTGGATAACCATTTCAACTTTGTTTTTACTCAAGGCATGCATGAACGCTCTCACCAATACAAGGCTTTAGACCACTAATGCTCAATAATTTATAAATTCAATGGATAGATGGAGAATACTGACTATACCAGCAGATTGCATACATAAACATAAATCAATGGCTATCTATAGGAAGCAAAGAGAATATTGACTGTACTGGAAGATGCATGTATGACCACATATGGATGGCTAGCTATAGACAGCAAAGAAGCTTGCAAATCTAATTTATCAAAGCAGAGATAAGATGAGAGTTATCTGGCCTTAGACATGAAGAAAACATGAACAAATTGTTCAAGTGCAAGCATAAAACAACAAAGAGAATGTACATTGAACATATAATGGCAAAAGAAGCTTATATTGCTTGAATGAAGATGAGAAGCTTGAAGGAATGGAGGAGGAATGGAGGAGGAATAATCTCGAGAAGTTGAACCCTTGTTACATTTATTTATAAGATATTTATAGCTCTTTACAATGATGTTGAGCCTACTGAGGCTCGAAGTCTTAATCTATCCTTTCTGTCCCTTTAATCGTTTGATGCCCTGACTAGGTAAGCATGGGCTTGGAGGATTATTCTTCTGACAGTAGAGTAATTGCATTCAGATATTTTGGCTGTGCTAGCAGGGTTGTTGATGTACCTATGTTGTGCTGTCTATTCTCGGCCTCTATGTCAGTTTGGGGAGGAGCTACGCATGTTGTGGCCCTTTCAATGGTTTAACAATGCATGCTTTCTGTGCTGCGTTGTCTAATCACTTTCCAGCTTCTGCTGTGTGGTGGAATAGCTATTCAGGCCTATGAAACCCCTCTAAAATGTAGACAGTGACTAGTTTCTGTTTAATACAGAAAAATGATGTAATACTACCAACTCCTGCCTTCTTTGTGTGTTTTGGAAATACATGAAAAACAATGAAAAACAGGAAAAATTGGCCTTGGCAGACTTGAAAAAATATATAAACTTTGCTTCTCGAATGCTTATCGCAATTCCACAAGGATCCTTTGTATTTCATTTAAACAATGAAAATACACAAAATATATTGAAAACAGGCCTTCCCGCAGACTTCAAAGATTATATTTTTCAATTCCGAAATCAGCGCTACCCTGTTCCCCGTTGTATTTTGTTATATAACGAAATACATGAAAGACGCATAAAAACATGCCTTTCCACAGATCTGAAAATTTATGAAATATCGTATATAATGCCATTGGGTCTGGCTATCAGGTCACCCACATGCTTGTGCATAGGTCCCACCCCATGGTTTCCACTGATAGCGATCCGAAGATATAACGTGTGTCGTCGATCTGGTCATGCGATCGATGGCCCACATTTAATTGCTGATCACAGTTGATCCTTCTCCTTGGTCTGTGCCGATAACGCCAACTCGCCTCCGCCGATTGCGACCCACCAATCCGATCATCAGCGATCGCTGATCGACGATGTCCAGCGTCGATTGCCACTGTCTGCGACCACCGATTTGTGGTTAGCCGCTTAGATCTGGACCATTGATTGGCAAGACCTAACGATAGTTGTGCGTTATTGAGTTTTAAGCCTGCGATAAGGGTTTTTGACTGATTTTGAAGTGTTTTAGCCTCCTGATAGTGCATTTATGCCCTTCCAAAGGCTCTCCTCCCTCCTTATTTCGATCTTGGGATGATCTTAAGCACTTTTGAAGATTTCAAGAGCATTTTTGGATCCTTTTGCATGCTCTTAAGCAAACTTTGGCGACTTTGGGAGTATTTTGGATCCTTTTTTTGGGAAATCATTAATAAAGCTAACAGTCCCAGACTCAGTTGCCCAAAAGTTCCCAATGTAAGTATACTTTATGTGTTTTCAATGAAAATGAATATATGTTTGTGTTCTAGATTGAAATTGTGTACATTCATGTTTTGGGACATGGCTTATGTTCTTACTATTTACATGATTTATTAACATGCTATTGCAACTGATCTAAAGGTATTGGAATAATGTGTAATGGCATGGTTACAAATCCAATAGTACATTGTATGTGAATCCTTCTTCGTTACAAAGCTAGGGGTTTTGTTGATTTCAAGATTTTATAATAATACTTATGTTGTTGAGTGGTAGTCTAGTTTTGGTTTGCAGTTTCATATTAATAAAGCTCAGACCTAAATAAACATTACAATTATGTGTTGTGGATGGCCTTGCCTAAGGAACTAGAATGAATTGTTTTATGCCCCTGTTGATGGTGTTGGAAATCCGTCAACCAAGGGGGTCTCCCAGATGTGAAGTCTCAATTGGCCCTCACACAGTTTGGAGTAGGAGCCCCAACCATAAATATATCCAGTTTCCATTGTTCTTAGGAATTTTCCTTGGCTAAAATTATTAACCAAAGAGGTTATACAACATTCTTTGAAACAATCAAGTAAGTTGACAATGTGAGGCATACAATTACAATATATACAAGTTACCTTCACGATAGGGAGAAAGAAAGTGAGCTTCTAGAATAAAAGTAATAGTGTTATCCTAAAAGAGGCACACAAGAGCATAATAGGATCGTTAGTTAGCCTACAAAGTAGTTCACAAGACAAATACAATCATAAAACCAAAAAACAACTCAACTTCAATAAGGTAACGGTACCAAATCCACCAAAATAGTTCAATTTATTTAGTACATATGAACAAAATATATACCACAAACATCTAAAGAATAGTTCTATGACGTTCACGATACATGTATGAAAATGTGTTGGCTCATGGAGCTTCATATATTAAGTGGAAGTGCTAAGATATAGAAGTACAATGTTGCCACACTAGCCCCAATAGTGGAACATTAAGTCACCACTTGCTTCTCCAAAGAAATATCTTCCCTCCTATGCCAAGTTAGAGAAGCCAGGGTGAAAGTTCAATTCCCAAAAGTCCCATTGTTTGAGTTATAAGGGTGTATTTATAACAAATTAGGTGACTCTTCAGCTCCCATGTGACTTTTAACCTTCTACAATTACTTTTCAAATTCTTACATGACCTTTGAGCTTTTATATGACTTTAGAACTCAATAGTGACTCTTCATATTCTGTGTGGAACCGTTAGTCTTCCACATATTTTTCATTTTATCATCTTGGGAAATTACACAATTACATTCGACAAATGTTGTGGCAAGAAATTATGACACATTTGACTCTTGAGATGACTCTTGAAAATGATGACATGGAACTTCATGATGATGTGGCATTTCCAAGCTGCTCCTTTTGCTGCTTTCTTTACATATTCATGATGGATCTTGCACGTGTTTTGTATTCATCCTCCAAGGAATTGATTGATATGGATTCTTCATTTGATCATGATCTTTGATCTTCTGTTAGAAGGTAGTGTCTCTTCATCTTCTTTCTCAATGACTTCTTCATGGTACCATCTTCACAAATGTCATTTAGCATAGTTTCATTTTCTTTCTCTCCAAGCATCATCCTGTCAAGTCAAGATATAGTACCTGTAAGTGAAATCCACTAATTACAAGATGATATCAATACGGAAATATCCTAGTCTAACTTGCTTCATGAAAACCAATGGTTGACCTGGAACTCGGTACTAGATCAGGAGGAAAGATCAGGGATTGCATAGTGCATAGTTCCAGAGGTCAAGAGTGAGGGACTGAGGCTTGAGATTACACAATGCATAGTTCTAGAAGCCTAGGCAAGAAGACTGTGCAGTTGGGAAGCTCAGTGAGGTAGAGTTGAGCCTTAAGATTGCATGATGTGCAGTTCAAGGGAGAGAGAGAGGTATTATTTTATGCAATTTCAAAACTTAGGAAGGAAGGAAGACAACTTGTTGCTTGACACTACACAATGTGCAGTTATGGAGGCTTAGGCAAGATGACTACACAGTTGAAAAGATCAGTGAGGCAGTCTTGAGCCTTGAATTTTCCCAATGTGTAGTACATGAGAGAGTGGGGCCTAGGGATTGTGCAATTACACAACTTAGGGAGGCAGGGAGACAACTTGAGGCTTGCCACTATGCAATGGATAGAAGGAGACTGAATAGAATGGTGAATTATTCAGTTGTGGAGGTTAAGAGGACAAGATTGAGTAGTGAGTCTACACAATGCGTATTCTTGGAGGCAGGAACTACACATTGCGAAGTTCTAGGAGGTAAGGGGGAATCTTGATCCTTGCTACTATGCAATGTGCAGTTCAAGGAGGCTGAGTTGGGTAGAGTTGGGTCAAGTTAGAAATCTTTTTAGGTTTTTTCTAAGTGTGGGATCAGTGAGGTAGAATTGAGACAAGGATTGAACTTATGAATGATCACACACACTCAAAACAATTGACAACACAACATTTAACACTCAATACATATGAAAAACCTGATCCCTTTGATGTGACAACAACACAACACTTTCCTCCGGATGCGACACTAAAGATACACTTGCAATGGAAATAACGACACTAGTGCGACAATGCATAAAACTTTGGGAATGAGTCTAATACATGTCTATATGATAAATAAGACCCATTGAAACCAAATTTTCCTCCTAAAATGAAGCATAAATCTACTTTTACATCATGCGACACTTCCCATGCCCGTGAAACGACACATGTGACAGCAAGAGAAAAGTGAAAACGACACTTGCAAATACGAATGACATTGAAAGTGACACATGACAGAGCGAAGATGACATGAAAATGACACTTATGAAAGTGAAAGCAAGAAAAAGCGATAGTCGTAATCGTGAAAGGAACACTTGTGAAAGTGAAGGTGTGCCAAAGCGATAGTTGGAAAAACTCACTGAAATAGAAGTACAGTTGTAACCAAAAGTGAGAGATTTTAATTGAAAGTGCACAGTGATTGTTGACGTAGGTTGAACATTGCATAGGAACTATCTTGATGGACTATGATATGCTCGTCCAAGCTTGCATAGAGGAATGCACTCATGAACTTATTACGAACTAAACATGTGTGAGAAAGTGACTTAGACACTTAAAAACCAAGAAGAAGACTTAAACACTTAGTATAACATTAATCAATCATGAAGTGACCGTAGAATTAAGGATCGTTAGATCCTCAATAGGCTTCAACATTAATGTGTAGGAAAAAATTTCGAGGGTGTTGATTGCAGCGTCAACACTTGGCGACACACTAGTAGAACTCCAATTTCTCTATTCAGGTTTTATTGTTAAGTGCAAGGTCTCATTCTTTCAGGAAGTATTGATTTTCCATGCAAATTACCCATGCTTTGCTACTTGTCCTGGTTAAAGATATAGTTCCCTTTATTCTTTTCTCACCTTGAAACACATCAAAATAAGACTGGTCACACCTCAATTGTTTCGATAAGGGGGAAATATAATAAGTATACCAAACTTTTAAGCACATTCCCTGGTGTTGCTCCACTACCCGCGAGCTTAGATAATACCTCAGAGGAGTAACCTGAAGGAAACACAAGCATTGCTTTGCTATCAAAAGGCCTGGATAGTACCTTGGTGAAGTTGTTTGCTTCACCTCTCTGCGTAGGAAGCCTTTCTCTTCTTCACCCTTTATTTTATTTTCTTAAATATATGATTGCAACATTTATTGAATATTTGAAGTATGGGTGGAAGAGGGATCCCAACTTATTGAGAGAAGGAGAGGTTGATCCTTATTTAATGGATTTGAAATATAACTGAAGTTATATGCTCATCTTAATGTTTTTCTCCTTTCTCTTCTCTACCTAGTTGGGTTGACATGACGAAACACCATTCAATATAGGGTTAAGCTAGAATGAGGATTTTAATAAAGATACAAATTTGTAGTTTGACCATGGGATTTACTTATGGAATAAATCATATTTTCCCTTCATATATCATAGAATTTAAAGATATGTATAAACCCAAAATAGATAAGAGGATACAGATAAGCCAAGCAATGCTCATTATTCAAACTCCCCTATTCAAGTTTTTCCAAATTGTCTTTTGAGCCAAAAGGGACACATTTCATGCAAAACCTTATTAAACAAAAGATGGAATGAAAGACACAATAAAACAATGAAACAAGATCAAAAGACAAAGAAAATGTAGAACTTGACTGAAAAGCAAAATGCAAGAGAGAAATGAGAGGACAAAAAAATAGAGGGACTAGATGGAGAGTGAGTGTAGGATGAATGTGTAAGTAAAACTAACATGAAAATAGACCTTATCCTCACCTAACTAGCTAGAAGATCATGGGTAAGTGTAATTAAATTTCTAGTGTGGCCACCGTAGTTTCCCCTTACCTATAAACACAAATATATGAATGATTAAGAGAAATATAAAACAATGTGCAAGAGTAAAGATAAGAAATTGAAAAACTTGCACAAAAAACTAATGTTCTTGCTTATTAATTAAAGATGTGCTATACTGAATAGTTTGATCCAATCTCGAGCTTTACTTTGTTGATTGAAATGATGATCATACAAACCTTTAAGGTTGCTCATGAGTGTACATTCATCCATTTTTTTATTTTTTGCAAACATATAAAAGATCAAAACTTATTATTTGCGATGGAGCTTGCCAGGTAAGATTTCTCTAACCATCAGAAATTGGATCTTGATATTCAAAAAAACCTATTTTAAAACCATGAGACTCATGAAGACATGAATTTCCAATTAACACATTAGAATCACAAAGAGAATCTTCTGAGGGGAATTCAATATAATCTCATTATAGCCTTGTCAAGATAGTGGGGACCTAAGATAACCATTAGCTCACACTGAAGTTCCTCAACTATCCAACAAGCACCTGAATCATGAAAATAATTGGGTTGAACAAAATCAATCAATGTAAGACAATTTTCATTAAGTATACTAACAAGAAAATGACTAATTGAGAGATAGTTATTAAAACTAATATTACGATCATATTAGTGACTACGAGATCCTTGACTCTCTATTAGTTCCCTTTTCATATGATCATATACCATGCCCGTAATATGAAAGCTTAAGGTATTTAAAATGATCATTAAAATCACAAAATTAGGAAACTAATTAGGATACCAGGCTGGCAGTAGATTAGAAGAAAGGGTCAAATTAAACTAGGTATTCATATCAACACATGGGTCTTAATTCGCCAAATGACTTAAGAATTTAACATCACTCAAGAAGATAGATTTTGAAAAAATGATGATTAGATCCATGACATGCACAAAAGTTATAAGAAGGTGACCGATCTTGAAAACATTTGACAGGGATGGATCTTCCGATTGAAAGTGACTTTCTTCTTGACAATCAAAATGGAAGCCTTTCAAGTTGTGTATATCCATAAAAAATATGCTCCCTATTATTGAGTGTGATGCAATGGATTCACATGATGATGAAGACACACTAAGCAAACTAGAATCTTCCATATGATCAAAGACTCCATTTTGAGGGATTAAGGGGTTAACTTGAAAATGATGAAAGTATTTCAATAATGAGCTCACTTCCTGTGGATAAATGTCAAGGAAAGAATTGTGTGTGAAAATATGGATCCAACTCAGCTCAGATATCCCAACGAGATTGTGAGAACTTGACATAACCATTGACAGGGGTTGAAGTGCCTCGAATCCTTATAGGTCTCTGAACTTTCTGATGGTGGATCATCAAATTTGGGTGGGTTAGAAAAATAAACAGATAGGTATGCACCACTATCATTATATGTATCAATGAAAACACTAATAATTCCGCTAGTTTGATCAGACTCAAGATTAAACATATCAGATTCTTGATGGATAGAAAACTTAGATACATCAATCAGAAAACTCCCTTGATCATTTAGAATTGTAACATCATCCTCTTGACTTATGAAAGATTTACAATTGAACAAATAATGAATAATAGATTCGAGATTTTCATCCTTTGATTGTATGACCACACCATCCTGTACCTAGTTGCAATCACGACTAACCGAATAAGGATCTAAAGAATTAAGAAACAATATTTTTTTAACAGACTTATCCAAAATATCTAGGTATATGAATAATGTGTGAGAGGTGAGGAAAGATGAGGAGAGCCAAGAGGAGAAAACCCAACAGTAAAAATTAGATTGATTTGGTAAGAACAATAGATCAACATGTATATTATGCTTGATGAGAATATTTTCATCATCATAATGATCAAAGACATGCATACCAATGTAGCATTCAGATTGATCTTTCTTTTCTTCAAAGGGGTAAATTAAAGATTCAACAGCTTGATAACTTACCTTTTTGGGTTTTTCATTAGAATATGCATGGATCAAAATAAATATAGAATTATTCTGAATTGAAAGAGAATCTCATCACATAAATGTAGATGGCAAGTTGTGAGAAGCAGATTCTGAATCGATACCTCATGAATCTAAGCGTTCAAAAGAAGAAAAGATTCATCTAACGGACTTAGATATACATGACCACATGTATCAATGGAAACAAGTATGTCATGGTGATGGTTGTCCAAAATCTCAACTTGAATGAAGGATTTGAAATCATTTGATAGGTTATCAAGATCACAAGATCGATGATTAGCTAGAAATGCAAGATTGTCATCCTGAAAGAGGGAAGAAATATGAAACATATATTTATCGCTTTGCTCTTATACATGTGCAATGAAACTACCATGTTCATGATTACTTCTTGTAACAACAAGTTGAACATCATTAAAAGTTGAAGTAGGTTGATCAAGCATATCATGAAACAAGGAATCATGTGATGTAGATGACAGAGGTTGAAAAGTATCCCTTGAGGAAATTATGTTTTCGATTGAATCAGATTCAAGATTAGGATTATGTACATTAATGTGATATTGAAAAACTAAGGGATCATATTTTACTTCAGGCTTTGTGTAATTGCTAAAACATGATTCCAAGTTCTCCTCAATAGGGTCAGAATCATGGGATTGGGTGGAGGTTGAATGGACGAATCAACAATTTGATTTTCATATTTCCAAACTTTAACATCATCACCAGGAGCCACCCAAATTGGTACTGGAAAAAGAGGAGGACAAGGAACAAACATAATAGTGGGTTCCTCCTCACAAATTTTGGGTGTCTCATGATCAGCATAAGTTGGGAGAGCATCATCATCCGGGGGTTTGGATTCATAATATTTCAGGGAGAGGAGGATCAAGCTATTAAACTTTTCACTAATAAAATTTAAATCAATCACTCCCTTGGGAAATTCATAGCAAAGGTGAAGAAACTGGTTAAGAAAATCCTCTACAGATTCAACAAATTTCATTTTAAGCATATCAATTCTATTACATGCAACTTGATAATCATGCCTGTCAAAGGCTTGATGAAGTTGATTCCTTGAAAAATTGATCAAATGAATGAAGGGAAGCGGATGGTAAAGCCTGACACCACTTCCTAACTCGGCCTTCAAGAGTGAGGGTGAATAATATACAAGCAACATCTTCATCATTGATTTCATTAGATTTACAAAAACCAAGAAAATTGGATATATGTTTAGCTATGAATGTACCACTCCCATCCTCAAACCTAAATTAAGTCATGAAACTATTCCTTAGAGATGAAAATTTTTCTAAGGGATATTTTAGAAAAACACTCAAAGATTATAATTTGGGAAATATCCATTTAAGATTAGAGATTCAAAATAGATTCAACGAGCATAGCTTGTCATCTGGCCCTACTTCTAGCACCAACTATTGACGGTGCTAGAAATCCATTAACCAAGGGTGTATCCCCAGTTTGAAGTCCCAATTAGACCTCACACCATTTGGAGTAGGAGCCCAAACTGTAAATATGATGGGTTTCCATTTTTGTTAGGTATTTACCTTGGCTGCAATTATTAACATAAGAGGTTATACAACATTCTTTGAAACAAGCAAGTAAGTTGACACTGCAAGGCATACAATTGTAATATATACAAGGTACTTTCATGACAGGGAGAAAGAGAGAGAAGCTCTAGAAGAAATGTAATAGTACTATCCTAAAATAGGCTTACAATAGCATAAGAGGATCATAAGTTAGCTTGCAAAGTAGTTCACAAGAAAACCAAAAAACAACACACCATCAACAAGATAAGTAGCAAAGCCACCGAAATAGTTCAATTTCCTTAGAACATATGAACGAAAAATATACAACAAACATCAAAAGAGTAGTCCTACTACGTTCATGGTACATGCATGAATTTTTTTTTGGCTCATTGAGCTTCATATATTAAGTGGAAGTGCTAAGATATACAAGTACAATGTTGCCACACTAACTCCAATGGTGGAACATAATACATTAAGTCACCATTTGCTTCTCCAAAGAAAGATCTTCCCTCCTGTTCCAAGCTAGAGAAACCAAGGTGAAAGTTCAAGTCCCAAAAGTCACATTGCTTGAGTTATGAGGGTGTATTTATAAAAAATGAGGTGACTCTTCACCTCCCATTTGATTATTCGCCTTCAACAATTAATTTTTCGAATTCTTACATGAACTTTGAGCTTCTATATGACTTTAGAAATCAATAATGACTCTTCATATTCCATGTGGGACCCTTGGTCTTCCACATATTTTTCATTTTCTCATCTAGGGAAATTACACAATTACATTCCACAAATGATGTTGCAAGACATTATGACACATGTGACTCTTGAGATGACCCTTGACAGTGATGACATGGAACTTCATGATGATGTGGCATTTCCAAGTGATGCATTCATGGATCTTGCATGTGATTTATATTCATCCTCCAAGGGGATGATTGATATGGAGTCTTCATACGATCTTGATCTTTGATCTTATGTTTGAAGCTAGTGTATCTTCATCTTCTTGCTCGATGAATTCATCATGGTCCCAACTTCAGAAATGTCTTTCAGCATAGTCTCCTTTTCTTCTTCTCCAAGCGCCATCCCGTCAAGTCAAGATATAGTACCTACAAGTGAAATCCACTCATGACAAGACGATATTAGTCTGGAAATATCCTAGCCTAACTTGCTTTATGAAAACCACTGGTTTACCTAGAATTGGGTATTGTACTGGGAGGATCACTCAGGGATTTTGTAGTGTGTAGTTCTAGAGGCCAAGAATGAGGGATTGAGGCTTGAGATTGCACAATGCGTAGTTATGGAAGCATACGAAGGAAGATTGTGTAGTTGGGGAAATCAGTGTGGTAGGATTGAGCCTTAAAACTATGCAATGTGCAGTTAAGGAGAGATAGAGGTGAAATCGATTGTGCACTTGTGAAACTCAGGAACATAGGAAGACAACTTGTTGCTTGAGACTACACAATGGAAGTTTTATAGGCATGGGAAAGATGACTGCATAGTTGAGAAGCTTAGTGAGGTAGTCTTGAGTCTTGAAGTTTCCCAATTTATATTACATGAGAGAGACATTCTTAGAGATTGCAAAATAGTGCATCTTAGGGAGGCAGGGAGATAGTCTAAGGCTTGCTACTATGCAATGCACAAGAGGAGACTAACTAGAATGGTAAACTATGTAGTTGTGGAGGTCAAAAGGGAAATATTGAACATTGAGATTGAGAAATTTGTAGTCCTTGGAGGCATGAACTGCACATTATATTTTTCCAGGAGGAAAGTGAGATGCTTGAGCCTTGCTACTACGCAATGCACAGTTCAAGGAAGCTGAGTTGGGTCAAGTTGGTCAGGTAGAAAGATTTTTAGGATTTGGCTAAGTGTGGGATCAATGAGGTGGAAGTGAGACTAGTATTGAACTTATGAATGATCACACACACTCAAAATAATTGATGACATAACATTGAACACTCTGTACACACAAACAACATGATCCCTTTGATGCGACGACAACACAACACTTTCCTCCAAGTGCGACACTAAAGATACACTTACGATGACAATGAGAACACTAGTGGGACAATGCATAAATTTACTTTAGGAATGAGTCTAATACATGTCTAGATGATAAATAAGACCCATTGACACCAAATTTTCCTCCTAAAATGAACCATAACTGTGATTTTACATCGTGCGACACTTCCCATGCCTGCGAAATGACACTTGCGAAAGTAAGAGAAAAGTGCAAATGACACTTGCAAATGCGAACGACATTGAAAGCGACACATGCCAGAGTGAAGATGAAATGAAAAAACACTTATTAAATTGAAGGAAAGCAGAAGTGATAGTCGTAATCATGAAAGTGACACTTGCGAAAGCAAAGGTGCGCCATAGTGAAAGTTGGAAAAACTCACTGTTAGAAATAGAAGTACAATTGCAACCAAAAGTGAGAGGTTTTCAATTGAAAGTGCCCACTGAATTTTTATGTAGGTTAAACATTGTGTTGCCACTATCTCGATGGACTATGCAGCTATAGATTTCCAATCTTGTGTAGAGGAATGAGCTCATGAACTTATTACAGAATGAACATGTGTGAGAAAGTGACTTCGACACTTAGAAACAAAAAACAAGACTTAAACACTTAGCATAACATTAATCAATCATGAAACAACCATGGAATGATAGGTCATTAGATCCTCAGTAGGCTCCAAAATTCATGTGGAGGAAAAATTTTGGAGAGTGTTGATCACAGCGTCAACAACCCCATAACTCACATAATGTTGCACCCACGATATACTCATAGTGATGTCAAGTATCCCAAGGTTGAGTGTCCTATTTTGTATGTGGTCTCGGTGTGGAGATGGTATGGAAAATCCATGCTTGAATGGTTGGTTGTAGCCATGGTGCGCCACCTGATTGGTACATTACTAATGGGTGTTTATATATTAGTTATTTTGTCAATAAATTGCCTTGAAATACCCTCATGAATGGTTGTGTCATTGTCCTCTACGCAAAGAATGCTTGTATAAGTACACACACACATAAACACATATATAACCACATGTGTGGTTGTAGTACACGCTGGGTAGCATGGTGGTGTATGATGTGATCAATGGAGGCTTTTGAGGAGTCACCAAGCCTGGTACAAGGGATAATTGATGAATATCTGAGTAGTGATGCATGGAATTACCTGTCCCTAAAAAGGGAATTCTTGTAGGCTTGCGATATTATCTATCATGTGCATGTACATAAGAATCATGCTCATATTCAAACTTGGAAGAAGGAATTTATGTTTTATTGAGAAGTATTGATCTTCTTGTGACCCTTTAGGCACCATATGCCTTATGGTTTCTCGTATGCATCTATTGTGCTTGTTCATTTCTTAAAAGATACTCTTGGATCTCTAAGTCAATATTTGTTTGATCCCACTAATACTATGAAGGCCTAAGGGACCATAAATCCTTGAATTGTTTCGACCTTATTTGAATGGTCTGACAAAGCCTCAACGTGGAAGCAGCAGAGTGGGTGTTTTTATTACACCTTATCATAACTTCACTAGTGGCAGAATGACATGTCTCAAAGGGTATAATCTCGGAAGCACACAAAGATTGTGTATAAGGAATGTCTAGGCTAACAAGGACCGAGATAGCATGGAAATTCATTGTCATGGAGAAGTTCGATTTGATCAAGTATGCGCTAAGGAATATAACGATAAGACTTTGGGTGATGTGTCCTGGGAACTCTATCCTAGAGCTTAAATAACAAGTGCTTGGAGGAGGAGCTGGAAAGAGTAATGCCAGGATGAAAAAACATGGGAAGTCATGGCAGGAGTAAGGCGGTGGACCAACTATGAGTGAGGTCTTGTAGAAAGGTGTGGATCCACACTACACATAAGCTTAGAGATTGTTCCCCGGGAGCACAAAGAAAAGAGAACAAGTGAAAATGGCGAGATGACTTAATACAGGCCTTGGTGTTGTACGCGTGAGCCTGACAGTTCTTTCAATGGTGCAAGGGTAAATCCACTTCACTGGTCAACCTGGAAGACCAGCCCTAGAGTATTCACAAGTGTGCAAAGGAGGAAGTTCGGGTAACGAGAAGGTTGGAAGCAGTTGATGGCTCGTCAATTTGGGCGGTCTCTATCTATCTATCTATCTATCTATCTATCTATATATATTATATATATATATATTATATTATGCATTGGCGCATAGCACAGGGTCGTGGAACCCAAACCCATTAACGGATCGATAACCAATAAGTAATTTCCAAATAGCATTGGGAGGATAACTAAGGGGTTTATCTATGTGGTTGTCATCTGGACAAGTTGATGAGGTGGCGCTCTCTGATTCGCCAAAACTTCAATGGTCACATCTCATGATCTAAAGGTCGGATTGAGGCAAGGTTTTATATCACCAGAACCATCTTGACTAGATGAACACAATGGTGATGTCAAACTATGGTTTTGAATAAGTTGAAAATATCCAAAAAAATTAGACCCCATTTCCATAATAGCACCTTGGATCTTGGGTCAACATAATAATTGCCTCCTCTTAATCGGTGATATGGTAAGGATTACGAGGGGGGCTATTACATAGTGATATCAGAGCATCCAAGTTCAACACTTGGACTTGATGGGCTCTATCATGCGCTAATAAGTCGGTACTCAGTTTACCATGTTAACCGAGTAAGGGGCCTCATAATGATTTAGAAAATTAACTAAATAAATTTTTAGGTGTTAAAAGTCGGTCTACAATTGATGTACTGCTTGCATAATAAATATGCATGAATCCATGGATCTAGGGAGGATCTCAATTATAATTTTAGTAATTGAATGCGAGCATGATGGTATCTTACTTCTAGCATTTGATATGTATGGCACACTAACTATAATGATGTTCGGTGTGTTGTTGTGATAAATGCCTTGGAAATGACATGCTCTTGCTATTTGGCATCTTGAAGGCTAGACAGTCGGTGGTTGTGGCCTTGGAAGCTGTCCTCTCTTTAATTTTGTAGAACTTCATGTGAGGTAGTGATTTACTTGTAGCATACCATCACCATCAGTTGGGTGATGCAATATTATATGCTTGGGACACTTATGTTCATGAGGTTTGAGGGACTTAGAGAAGAATATTTGTGTGATTTGTATTTTGTACAACACCGCTTGGTTCAATGAATGATAGGAATATGTATTACATGTTGGTTGGGATGTGGAAATCCCATGGAATGTATGTTGTAGGAGGCTAAGAACCTTAGTAGAGGCTAATTCTTTCCTATATGTTAATGTTATGTTCCACCCTATAAATGTTTGTGCTCCTTGATGAATGTTTGCTTGTGCATGTAGGTGTCAAGTGTGGCACCATGACTGGATATATATAGATAGATAGATAGATAGATAGATAGATAGATATAGATATAGATATAGTCATTGACTGTGAAACTACCTATATATTTATGATATACTGAACAAATGGGAAAAGTTATGAGTTTTAAAGTGATATGTATATGAATATATTAACTGGGATGGGGGAGTCCCATTACCTAATCATTATATGGAAAAGTACCTCGATAGTGGTTGACCTTTTCTTTATGATGATTGTGATTTCCTTTACGAATGCTTATCTCTATGATAAACACCTTGTGTGTTCATGGAATGGGCATGACATATGAAGAGGTTGAATGTGCATTCCACTTAGGTTGCTTGTGGTAAAGTTGACCTTTTGATTAGTGGTGATAGTCTCAGTAAAGAGATTAAATGAATCCCATGAAGGCTAACACTCATTCCCCATGCAAAGGATTGATTTCAGTTGGTAATAATAGGGATCTCGGTAAGGATCAATGGCAATAATTTCAAGTAAAAGTTTGAAATTTAATACAGTGAAGACATAAGCATGAAATGATGCTGATGTGTTAAAGCGTTTCTAATTAATTCATTAAGTATAAGGGTTGAATTTAAATTGTTGCTTTAGTCTCAGTACAAAGAATGAATGAAACTAATGATGTTGATTCTGGCATGGTAGTCCATTTCCAATTATGGCTGGACTTAGAAAATAAACTGAAATATTGTGAAATCATGGTCATAAATGAGTTGATATGTGCATGTAGAAATTCTGGTTTTTGAATAAAAAATATGTTGAAATATTTGTGTTATGGATTTTGTGACATGTGGCTAATATGTAACTAATACATGTGTGTTGCAGGGAAGTGTGCTTGACACAAAAGAGCAAGGAAATTGGTATATTTGTTTATATCAATTAATGCACTAACATCCGAGGGCATGTGGCAACACATAGCAATACTTAGTGGAAGCGAAAGGTAACACCTATTGTGGAAAGGTGTAGTAGGATATGGACCAAATGTATCGAGAAAAAGAAAGTGGGACATCCCTCCAAAGGAGGAGAAACTTTAGAAATTTGGAGGTTGAGATCAAGGACTTGGAAGATGAGTTGAAGGTCTGCAGGGAAGAACTTAGAAAGCTCACACGGAAATAGTAATATTTGGTCGAGTGGCATGCTCAAATGAGAAAACATTTGCAAGAAACATATTAAGTTGAAGCCCCAAAAAGGAAAAATGGAAGTGGCAGGAAGAGGCCTCGTGAGTCTAAAAAGGAGAAGAGGATATTTTCTTGTTAGTGTTGTAGAGAAGAGCATCTAAAAAAGGATTCTCCCCACAGGCAGAAGAAGAAGAAGGAAATTATCCCCTATGAGCCATAGGAACACACATCAATGATGCAAGATGCTAAGAAGGAGGAGGGGGCATTCCCTTAAGCTCCTTCAAATATATATGTATGTGTGTGTGTGTGTGTGTGTTGAAAAGATCCCATGTGAACTTTTAGGGAATGTAAGACTTCAAGCTTGATGTGAGACTTGTAAACAAGTCTTGAACTAATTTTCGTATGATTATGCATATGTGCATATAAATATATGCACATTGTATAATGGCTCGAAGTGTCGTGAATGTTGGACTTATGGGGATTAAAATTGATTTTGGGGGACAATTTTATTTTAATGCCTATGTGTTGTGGTTGTAATTTATCATGTTCATGATTGGGTATAATTTGGTTTTAGATTTATGCATGGCCATGCCATTCTATTGCAATTCTTTTTTTTTGTTGATTTCCCTTTTGTATTGATTGATCTTTCCTTCCCTTTTAAATTGCCCTTTTGAATGTCATGTTTGGGGTTGAGAAAGCTTGTTGAGTGTGGCAGTAAAGCCATGGACCTCAGGTAAGAAAGCCAAGGAGGATCAATCGAGAATGCAAAGGAAGAAGGGATCTGCACATAATTAAAGCACAAGAAAGAAAATATGAGAGGTTGGAACATTGCTTGTGTGAAAGTGTAATAGAAAACAACAACATGGTAAAGAAGAGAATGAGAGGAATTCTAGTGAAATAATTCCTTTAGCTAAGACATGTCCTGTTTAAATGGAGAGAGTTATCTCAACTCAGACTTTCTTAGATGAATATCAATGCATATGCTATGTCCAGGATTAAGTGGATAACAGTATAATGGCCAAGTGGTTTGTAGTCCATGGGAGATAATGGAAAGTATCATGGTAGCCATGAGAATAGCACAAAGTGAACTCTCCTAACCTTAACTCCGGTTACATATGTAATTGTGTCTCATATACATGATCATACTGGTGAACCTATATACATATATATATATGTGTGTGTGTGTGTGTGTGTGTGTGTGGGCCATTCTTGTGGAAGAATGAATGTTTTCAAACTATTGAATGCTGATGTGAATGGCATAAAAAGGTTCCTGGATCTATGAAGAACCAAGTGGGAAAAAGTAGCCTTGGCTGATCCATGATTTTAATAATAGGTGAATATGGTTCATAAATTATGCTCATGTTATGTTATGGACAAGGAATGATGAATGATATATTAGCAGGACGAAATCATTGTGATCTGTTGCATGCAAGGGCAAGCTTGAATAAACCTCAGATCTTGGATTTAAATCGTGGATGCCCTCAGCTAAGCATGGGAAAGACACTAGAGGCACTGTGGTTTGGTGTCTATAGATAGAGACAATGTGGTCTCTGGGCCTGGAAACATTGTTGTATACATATTGTACTATGTTATGTGTGTTGTGTATGCGTTGTGTTGTACATGTGTATTCATTGTGTTGTATCATGTGTGTATGTGTATGTGTTGTGTGATACATTGTGCATACGTGCATGTATTATGTGATGTTTTGGGACAAAAAGATATGGGAATGTATAGGCCCTTATGTAATGTGATAGAACAGGAAGGTATGGGGCTATTTGGGCCCGTGTTTATTTAGGATGGGTAGACCACCCAGAATGGGGGTTTCCTAGGCCTGCAAAATTGTGGAATGCACCTATATTCCTATTGACAGAAGATTACCTGGTTGGTAGTAACTACTTGGTTGGGTAGTTCCCATATACACAGGGTGGCATTTGGGATAATTATACCTATTTACCACTAAGTGCTCCCCTTGGGGCCAATGAATCACTTAGTAAATTTTAAATCAAAGAGAAGAGAAGAGATGGCACTAGGTGCTTGCTGAGCTAGAAACTGATCCAGTGGGTGTACATGGTCAAAGAGAAGAGAAGGCACTAGGTGCTTATTGGGATTGGAAACTAATATAGTGTGTGACATGGCCAAAGAGAGAAGCATTGGGTGCTTGTGGGTTGGCAACTGGTCCAATGTGTGTACATGAAAAGAAAAAGGCTATTGGATGCTATCAAGGATGGGAAACTGATCTAGTGTGTGAAAATCAAGCAATAAAGAGAAAATTAAGATAAGTATCAACATTTCATTTATTTTTGAACTTTTAAATTATGAATCTAAATTCAATATTCTAATTTATGATCGTTTGGATTATGAGTTAACCTTGTTTTTTTGTGACAGGAATTAAATTAGAATTCCAAGTTCACCTCATGAACAAACTGCAAATAAGGTATGATTTAAAATTATTACACTTTCCTCATGACGAGTCCCATGAAATCTATGTGCCTATGGTGTAAGAAAGGATATGGGATTTCTCATTCAAATGAATGAAATTGATTGCAACGTGGACTGGAAACAATATGCTAAAGTCAAAGATTTGAAGAATAGAGCCATTGTGTGACACTAGTGCTCAATGGTGCCCGTTGTTCACCATGAAGCATGTTATGACCTGTATAGTAGTTTTGGAGGTAGGCATATGCCTTGGATTTGAACTCTTTTCGATGTGAGGAAGCCTTTTCGAGGGATGGATTTCATAAGGGATTGAGAAGTAGAGAAGGGGATGCCTGAACTTGGAAGGTGAGTGACTGCATGGAGAGGGAGTAACCATAATGCCTGAGGGATTGCGAAGCAGAGAAGGGAAGGCCAAACAACAAAATTGGGTTTCTTAGTCATGAACATTGTTGTTTGGGATCAAAAGCACATTAGGGGTGTGCCCAAAAACAATAAGCGAAAATTGTTCGCTGAAGGGAACAAAGGTCTCAACATAGCAGCACTAGAAAATAATGATCCAAGTTGGTCTGGACATGTCTAAAGCATCCAACTACTACAAATAGGACCATTGAAATATGGTTAAATTATACTTGACGTTTATCATATCTTTTTTTGTTGGTTGAAGAAAATGCATGAAACATTGTAAATATTGTAAAGAGTTGGGTCTAAAAAGCTCCTTGAACCAATATGCTTGTTTTCAAGTGTGTTTTTTGTATATGTGTCATTGAAAACCGAGGACATTGTTCCCCCAGGGGGAGGGGTTTGTAACAACCCAATTTCTTAACCTCATGCATGCAATGTAAATGCTTTTATAAAATAAATATGGGCTAAGTTAAGGGACAAAGCTTCTAGAGGCTTAGGAGGGTAACTACTTGGGATGCATAGGTTTACTTGCTATAGGAAAAATTGTAATATGTGATAGCTATTGAATTTTGATTTTTGTGCTTTAATGACCTGGTGTTCCTCTAATTTATGGCACTGAATTAGAAGTACTAGAATCATACTTTCCTTGGGAGGTGGGGCAAGCAAACAAGATGAACATTTATTGAGTATGGGATGTGCAAGTAGCAAGGGAGAGGAATGATGAGGTCAACAAGAAAGGAAGAGGTGACATAGAGGAGAGGATGGTAGAGTTCAACACCACTATGAGAAGATTAAGAGAGAGAACAACAATAATAAGGGAAGAGACAACTTTCGATTGGAAAGTAGTTAGGAAGGAAATCACTTCCAAGTGGGGAAGAAATTCCTTCTTAAGTCCCCAATAGATAGAGGGTGGATATGGTAATTATCAACAAATACCAAAGGGTTGGGGTGAAGGAATTATTCTAGGGCGATTTTTGGATGGCTTCCTAATTGTATGTTTAATTTAATTGTGTTTTGGAGTCTCTAAGTTGGGTGGAGACTACAAGTCTCCAGATTCCATGCGCTTTGTTGCTTGTGACTTAGTTGGAGGGTGGATGTGGATAGATCTATGGAGTAATTGGAGCAATTGAAGGTTGTTTTTAATCCCTTGAGTAGTGAACCTCCCAGTCTCTAGAATCTGGCTCGAGGGTGATAACTACAAGTGAGAACTAGCTGGAACTATCTAAGGTTGGGTGGAGAGTCATGGTCCCAGACTTAGTTTTCCAAAAGTTCCTAAGATAAGTGCCCTTTATGTATTTTTAATAAAAGTGAATATATGTTTGCGCACTAGATTGAAATGGTGTACATTCATGTTTTGGGACATGGCTTATGTTCTTACTATTTACATGATTGATTAACATGTTGTTGCCACTAATCCACATTAGTGAAATTTCGAGGCTAGAAATGGGCCTCACAACAAAAATGCACAACAAAAATCAACTTGATAAGAACCAATAGGATTCAATATGATGATGTCAACCATGGGGGATGATCACCATTTTTGGAGTAAAAAGGTTACAAGATTTAAAATAAAATAAAAGAAAAACTACTTTTTCAACTCGTATTTTCAACTTATCTCCCTACAATTTTACTCAAAGTTTCAGCAGGAGCACTTGTTGGATGCAAAATTTACTTTTTCTTCCAAGAAGTACCCGTGTTACATACTTTGATGGACCCTACTACACGAAAAATGTGAAAGACATGAAAAACTTGATTGCAATCACGTTTTTTCATGTATTTCACATTTTTCGTGTAGTATAGTCCATCCAAAATATGCAACATGGATACTCTTTGGATGCAAAATTAAATTCTGTATCCAACGAGTGCTCCTGCTCAAAATTTGAGTAAAAATGTAGGGAGATAAGTTGAAAATACGAGTTGCAAAAGTAGTTTTTTCCTTTTTCCCTTCAAAACTTGATGAGGTAATCTAATCTTATTTTATTCCACTATTATTTTATAATATTCCTTAGGAGGCCCATTTTAGACCTCAAAATTTCTCTAATTTAAGGTATTGGAATAGTGTGTAATGGCATGGTGACAAATCCAATAATACTTTGTATGTGAATCCTTTTTCATTACAAAGCTAGGGGTTTTGTTGATTTCAACCTTTTATAATAGTACTTAAGTTGTTGAGTGGTAGTCTGGTTTTTGTCTGCAGTTCCATATTAAGAAAGATAAAACCCAAATAAACATTACAATTCTCTGTTGTGGATGGCTCTACCATAAGAGATGGAATGACTTGGTTTATGCCCTGTAACTCACATAATGTTGCACCCACGATATGCTCATGGCGATTTTAAGTCTACCAAGGTTGAGTGCCATATTTTGTATGTGGTCTCAGTGTGGGGATGGTGTGGTAAATCCTTGCTTGAATGGTTGGTTGTGGCCATGGTGCATTGCCTGATTGGTACCTTGCTAATGGGTGTTTATATATTGGTTATTTTTCAATAAATTTCCTAGAAATCCCCTCATTAATGGCTATATCATTATCCTTTATGCATAGAATGCTTGCATAAACACACACACACACACAGACACACACATAAAACCACCTGTGTGGTTGTAGTATGCACTAGATAACATGGTGGTGTATGATGTGAGCAGTGGAGGCTTTTCAAGAGTCACCAAGTTTGATACAAGGGATAATTGGCACCTATCTGTGCAATGATGTGTGGAATTCCCTGTCCCTAAAAAGGGAATGCTTGTAGGCTTGTGATATTATCTATGATGTGCCTATGCATAAGATTCATGCTTGTATTTAGACTTGGAAGAAGGAATTCATGTTTCCATGAGAAGTGTTGTTCTCCTTGTGACCCTTTAGGCACCATATTTCTTATGGTTGCTCGTATGCACCCACTGTGCTTGTTCAGTCATTAAAGGAGACTTGTGGATCTCTAAGTTGAGATTTGTTTGATCCTAGTAAAATAATGAATGCCCAAGGGATGATAGATCCTTGAGAGATGAAGTTGATGAGCCTCTGGCCTGAATGGAAAAATCCTTAATCAACGCTCTTCATCGCAGACGCTGCTAAATTGGGAAGGTGAACCCTGTTGTAAGCTGAAGAGGGATAGTACCAGTGGGTGCCTTAGTAAACCTTAATGGGCATATTGGTTGGACTCTCATGAAAATTTATGCGCTAACAAAACTATTTCAACCAAACCATGGTTGAGTCCATTCATGAATGGCACACAGTGTATAATGGGAGAAATCCCTTATGAGAACCACCTTAACTAAGCCATGTATGAAGCCTATTAACGAATGGCTTTCTTGCAATAGGTATAAGGCTCAATCTTATAGTCTTGAATTGTTTCGACTTATCTAAATGGCATAACACATCCTTGACATGGAAGCAACGGAGTGGGTATTTTGATTACACCTTATCGTAACTACACTAGTGGAGGAATGACATGTCTCGAAGGGTCTAATCCCAAAAGCTCACAAAGATGGTGCAGAAGGAACGAATGGCTTGACAAGGACTAGATAAACATGGAAAATCGTCACCACAGAGAAGTTCGATTTCATCGGGTACATGATGAAGCATTGGGTGGGAGGACCTTGTGTGATGTGTCCTAGGACTTCCATCCCGAAGCTTAAATAAGAAGTGTTCAGAGGAGCTAGAGAGAGTAATGTCAGGATGACTCAACAAAGGAAGTTGTGGCAGGAGTAAGGCAGTGGACCAACCATGAGCGAGGCCTTACAGATAGGTGTGGATCCATACTACACATAATCCCATATATTATTCCCCAGGAAATCTTGGCCATGGTGGTGTACATGTGAGCCTGAAAGTTCTTTTAGTGGTGCAAGGGCAGACCCACTTCACAAGTCAGCTTGGAAGATTGACCCCAGAGCATTCACAAGTGTGTAAAGAAGGAAGGGCAAGGTAATGGGAAGGTTGGCAGTAGTTGATAACCTGCCAATTTGGGCAGTATTGTTGTTCTAGACACACACACACATACACACATATAATTGCATGTTGGCACATAACACAGGGTCATGGAAACCAAACCCATGAACGGATCGACAACCAATAAGAAATTTGCAAGTGGCCCTGGGGGGGTAGCTAAGGGGTATAGCCACGTGGCTACCATGTGGCCAAGCTTACGAGGTGGCACTCTTTGATTTGCCAGAACTTCAGTGGTCACATCTCATGATTTGAAGGTCAAATTGAGGTAAGTTTTTATATCATTGGAATCGTCTCGACAAGACGGACACGATGGCGATGTCAAACTAAGGTTTTGAATAAGTTGGAAAGATCAAATTTTTAGACCTTCTTTTCATAACAACACCTTGGATCTTGCGTCAACATGGTAACCACCTCCTTTAATCAGTGTTATGGTAAGGATTAGGATGGGGGTTGTTACAAAAGCACATAAAGCTTCATTAAGTCATCAACAATTACATGCAAGGAAGAATAATGTTCTATTTGTGTGACCCAACCTGTGGGGTCAAACCCATCAAATTAATTTATATCAACTTTAGGTAATCTTAGATTATGAACAACTGGGTGAGATTTAGGCCCCATGGGATTGGATGATTCAACTCCCTATAGTTGAGACTGATGTTCCTTGAATTGATTGTACATTTTCATAAGTTGGGAAATTTAGCCTAGGATTGAGTCCAATTTGTCGAGGTTGCCATTGACAGAGGCAAAGTTTGGATTGGCAAAGAAGTGGTTAGAACTAAGTTGTTGGTGCAACTTCCATATATAGTTTCCAAGGTGGAGACCTAGTGGGAAAACAAAACATTGAACATATAAAACAAAAGGATAAGAAATCTTGGAATAATGACACTTAGGTAGAAGCAATAAAACATTAGGACCTACCCTATTTTTCCACTCATTGGTTCATTGTGCCCATTATGTTTAAAGTTAGTTATAGCCCCAAGTGCACCTTATTATTATTATTTTATTGTATTCTAAATAAAAACTAACGATAGAGTAGTTCTCTCATTTACCATATGGTTATGATACCTATCCCATTTGGGCTTGGTTTATTCTTGTGTGCTTGAAGCATTAACATACACAAAACCTATCTAGTGTTTATATATGGTATTACGTTCCACATTCACCACCAATTTTAGCATCAAACCAAAACATGTCTTCATGTTCTTAACCTTATGTTATTATTTATATTTCTTCTTCTGGTCTTTGAGGAGGCAATTCTTATTATTGAATTCTACCTTCAAAATTTTCTTTGTATTTGATTAATTAGAAGTAAACTCCTCTACAAACTAGGAACAAATTACACTTCAATTACATCTCCAACATCTCCATCTCCTTCCTGTTGAATTTCCAAAGTTTTTTCATCTCCAAAGTAAGGTTCATATTCTCTAAACCAATCTCTTTACCAGTCGTGTGTTTGAACATGCCAATACCTTTCTAATATACACCTTTTATTATCATTTTTACTAATGAGGAGGTCAACAACATGTCATTCTCATTGTGCTTCTTAAGATCCTTCTTCACAACATAGTGTCCAAAGTAGAATGAGAGAAACATGACTAATGTGATAAAATGCAATGCAAAATCTTAGTATAGACAAGAAAGCACATAGTATTTAAAGAGGAAGCATGTAAACAACATGGAGAACAAAGTGGAGTTTGTGAGATAAAAAGGCAATGAGTACACAACATAAGTGTAACCATGAACATGAATATGTCGTAGACCCATGACAAAAAAACCATGAACTAAATAAAAAACTAAAGTTAAAGAGTTGCAACGTATAGAAAATTGAGTGAACACTTAGAGAAGAGGGGATTGAGGTAGATGAAACTAAACAATTAGCGTTAGAGAGCAAATAAGATAGTAATCATTATAATTGATTGTTCAATGGATTATTGAAGTTAAGTAGAGAATGGGCAAGAGCCAAACAATCAAGCATTTGAAAGTGTAATGTTTGTAATGCTTATTTTTAGTACTTGAGCATTAAGGAGGGATGAGCAAATCATTGTCCCTATAACTTGCAATCTAGATTTATAATATTATGTGTATGATTATTTGTATAATTGTTTTAGTGTATTTTTTACTTTAATTTTTAAATAGTTGCAATTTATAATACCACATAGAAAGTTAGTTAAACATGTCACATGTTTAGTTGTGTCAATTCTTCAATATAACAATCTTTAATATTTTTTCCATACTATGCTGAGCTTAGGCTAGGGCTAGCCATAAAGTTGGATGGAATAATAATCTACCCTAATATTAAATGTTGTCACTAGAATTTTACAGGATTCATCCAATTTAAATGCTTAATAAAACAATATAACCCCAAAATTACCCCACCCTCAACACCTCATCATAATTCTATAAATAAAAAACTTTATAAAAATTAAACTCTACAAAAATTCAAACCCACTGAACTATCTTAATGAACACATCAACCATCTAACATAATTAAAAGCAAAGAGAACAAAGACCAAGACAAACATACTGAACTATCTTAATCAATACATCAACCATTTAACATAGTTAGAAGCAAAGACCAAAACAAAACATAGTATATACACCTGTTATTGTCTTTTATACATAATAAATGTTATTGTCTTATTACTTATTACTTAAGTCTAGATTACAACACTTTTGGCATTACATGTATATGCCCGGTGGAACTTCACTATCATATTTAATGAGCAATTTTTAAGGGTTTGTGATTTACATTTTAGAGAGGAATACTTTATTCATAAATGTGATGGATCATGATATTTTTTTCCGAAGCCTTCACCAAATAATGAATGCACATGGTTATAAGTGCTTATGTTCTAAGCCAATTTTTTATAACCATCTAAATAAAATATGGCCCCGCAAACCTAATATTTTGTACAAAGTTGTACATCCTCACCCCACCACATTGTGTTGGGAAGGTTTCCATGTGTTCCTAGACTTTAGGATCATCATAATCTATTGGCATAAAAAAAACACATAATGGTATGATGGAATCGTGACATTCTGGTAAAGGGGAATGTATGTTTCACAAGGTACGTACCACCACTTGTGTTATGACAAGTGTATTAATATAGTTACATTAAAAAATGTTAAATTTATGTTTACAAGAGTAACAATTCAATATCAACAATGATGTTTTAATCAAATTTACAATAATAATAAAACAACTTTCAGTGTTATATACTTACAAGTTGCTTTTTTAACTCTTTCTACTATTTTTAAAAAATTAATATATAAGTTTATATATATTAAAATTATAATATATTTTAACGTGATCAGCATAACAAAACATTTTATGTTTTAAAGCTATGACATTTTCTTATTTCATCTTATATCCTATGAAAAGCATTGACTCGTAAATTTTTTTTGGACTAATGGACTATAATTGACTCACTATATCATAGTTTAAAAAATATTAATAAAAAATATTTCATCTTTAAGTTATAAATAAATAAATTTAATATCTTACTTTAAAAAAAAATTATAACTATATAATAATAATGAAAATTCAGGCAAAATTTTTAATAAAAATCGTTAAAATTTTTGGGAAATCCAGGGTCAAGTTTCAAGTTTTTGGGTGGGTTTTTGATAATGTTGAATCTATTTTCACCCTCAAAAACATGACAGTTTGGGAAATCCATGGTACAATTGTCAAGTTTCAAGCTTTTGGGTGCTCCAAGGGTTTTTGATGGTATTGAATCCATTTCCACCATCAAAAACATGATTCAAGCACTCAAACAGATTTTTTAAGAAAAAAGGGTCAGATTTCCACAACTTCTTGCCCTTCGCGCATATTTGCTACCTTGGACAAATTCTTATATATGCAAAGGGAGAATTTATATTCTAAGAATATGTACTGTTTGCATTTTACTATGAGAGAGATGTGTCATTCTTTCATGCTTAACATGGATTTGACACATGACACACATGCACACATATAGAAAGAGAGAATCCATCACAGCTTTAGATCTATTATGGGCAAAGAGGGATGAACTCCCTCAAGGTGAAAATTCTTTTAATATTGAAAAAACATGGGGGTTTGAATATCAAGGGATTTGATCTCCGTGGATGCATGATGGATTTGGAGTTAAGATGAATTTGCCTTGTCTATCTCATACTTAACATTACTTGGATCTATTGTCATTAGTCATCCTTTTATGAAATTTTGTTTTGTTTTGCTAGTCTAGTTAACATTTTCTTGACCTAAGATATAATTTAAACTATCATTTAATTTAATTACAAGAAAATGTAATTAATGTTTGACTTCAAAGTAAATAGCTTTGCAATAAGTTAAGTTAATTATATTATTAATAAAAATTATTTAAAACATAAAAGAATTATATTGTTTCTTGACGTAATAAGGACTCAGTACAACTAGTAAATAATTTTGTGTTAATTCAATTTTTTTTGTGTGTTACTAAATGTGCAATTCACAATCAAATTGCTTTTCATTTAGATATTCGAAAAAAAAAAGGGAAAACTTCATAAAGGTTGACATGGTATCATCACCCCATTCTTCACATAAGTTAGTTCATTTTCCCAATTTAAACTATTTAAATTATACACTCTCTTCCCACTTTAAATGTGTTGTTATTAACAAGGAAACGAGAGAGAGGCGATTCCTTAAACATGGGAATATTTTTATAACATGGCCCCACAAAACGTAACAAAGTTATTTAATTATGATGCTTGGTGAGCAAAATCAAAGGACAAAAATATCACAGCAATAGTGTAAGAAATGGTGTGAAGATTAGGGTATATAATAAGAAAGACCTTTGTTGATAAAAATGAGTTGAAAAATCATGTAGTAAAATAATATAAGAACAAGGGTAAGGAGATAAATATAGTTACTGGTTCGGTTAGAAACATGATTTTAAAATGAAAATTTTAGTCTTAAAAATTTATATATATTTTTAGTCCAAAATATTAATTTTTTGAATATAAAAGTGGTGATATGGGTAGTTTTATTTTTTTTCATTATTAAAATCACCATCTTTACCAAACATGGCTTTAATGTGTAGTGTTTTTTATTAGTAAAGATAACAATTATTATCTAGATTTACTAAAAAACGATAGATTGCAACCACAATAGACAAATAGAGAACCAAAATATCACTAGAATGTGGCACCTTTAATATTGGAAGCAATATTCACTTGCCTCTTCAAGGGGCCAACCTCTAATTGAGTAGAGCTCTAGTTACAAATAACTTCACAATATGTCTTTCATATTGCTTTTACATCTTTATATAGTACTTTCTACCTCATAGGAACACTCTGGAGAAAGAACTCTAGTAGGCGGAACCTTCTAGTAAGCCTTCTTCGATTTATTTCTTTTACATTATTACATAGGCCTTAGTTGCTCAAGGTGGCACCTATATATCAATATAAATAGGAACATATCTCTCTAATTGGGAGGCTAGGGAGGTTAGGACCATAACACCCCCGCCCACCACCCCCCCCCCCCCCTTAAAAACAAAATAGTCCTTAAGGCTAGAGAAGAGGGAATTGTTGAAGATGTGGCATTCTTGGGTTGTGTATCCTTCCTTTGTATTAGGACCTATGGATAGTGCACAAGCCGAGACGATTCTCTCTTTTGTAAATGACAACCTCAATGAAGGAAAATTTGAAGGATGTAAATTTATCTTAAAGTTTAGAAACATGGGCGAATATTCATAGTCCTTAATATCCAAGCTATACAATGTTTAGTGAAATATTTGTAGAAATATTCAAATTTCTAGTGATTTTATATAGCCTCTATAAAATTTTAGTGATTTTTGAAGTAAAACATTTTTATCCTATAAAATTGGGCCCATTGTTTTTAGAAAAAATGGAAATTAGCATATCTTTGCATATTAAAAAATGGGTCTTCTTATAAGTATGCATAATGAGTACTTGTTGGATGTGGAATTTAATTCTGCATCCAACTAGTGTGTACACTTGAAATCTAAGTAAACCTATAAGGAGATAAGCCAAAAATACATTTAAAAAAATAATAATTTTCTTTTTTTCCTTTCAAAATACTTACATATATAACTTTTTAATTTTAAAGGATTTTGATTGGTTTACATGTTATGTAGAGGAGACACTTTTAGGTTGAAATTAAAATGAAATGAATTTTAACAAATAAATTAAATTATAG
>APFE031031298.1:0-13277 GCA_000404065.3 Pinus taeda | reverse complement strand
TTCTTCAACATGATTTTATTCAACGCCCTGTAATCTATACACATTTGCCAAGTCACATCCTTCTTTGGCACAATGATGATGGGTGACCCACTTGGTGGTCTACTCAGTTGAATGACACCTTGTTCCAACATCTACTGCAATTGTTTATTCACATCACTTGCTTCTATAACAGACTGCCTATACAGCCCAATATTTAGCAATGGGGAGTCTGGAAATAGATAGATCTCATGCTCCACTTCTCTCTTGGGGATAACCCTTTAGGATCTTTGAACACATCCTTGTATGCCTGTAACAACTCCTCCAATTTTTGTTTTTGTTTCTTAGTACACCCCTCTAGGGATGCCTTGCCTCTTATTGACTCCTCTACAGACTGACTTTCTCTTAAAAACAATAAAACATACTTCTTGCTGGAACTGATCAATTTCTTGCCTTGGTTGGCACTTACCAGTGAAATTTTCGACTTGCCTTTATGTGTGTTGATGATGAACGATTTTCCATCCTTGATGAGCTGGTATTAGTTAGCTCTCCTCATCAATATTGCATCACACATGTACATGTATGGACTCCCAAACATGACTCCACATACATCAAGGGGAACCACAGCCAGATCTACTTCATCAATAAAATCAACGCTGATAACAAATCTAATTATGCATCATTTTGTTACCTTTAGCTTTGCATCCTTATGTACCCATCCTAATGGATATGGGTTTGGATGATCATGAATTTCCAACCCCAACTTCTTAACTAGATCTGTTGCAATGAGATTTTCCTGCAATCCTGAGTCAAACAGGGCATCAATCTTCGTCTTCTTGACCTATATCTTTACATGGAAGAGTTTGGTCATTTATTTATCTTCCTGTTGTTGAAGGCTACTCAAATTCACCTCCCTTTACATTGATGTACAGGCGATCTTCTCATCCAAGTCTAAGCAGCTTTCAACTTGGTTGCTTGAATTAGTGGCCATGAGATTATTCTTCTTATTATCTTTCTTCTTGTTCTTCCGATTTAGCTTTGAATGCAACTTCCAGCACTTCTCCTCTATATGGCCATCAATATTGTAGTGGTTGCAGTGGTCGATATTATCTTTGCAACTGGTGTGTTGTGGCTATCATCTTTTTCTCTTTTCCCCCGTTTTGCTTCTTCTTCCCGTCCTTATAAGCGTCTTGTTGCTCCGTTTGCTTCGATCCACTTGATTGCACTCTTTTCATGCCTATGTTCTCCAGGTACTGTGCCTATAAACAAGCTTTGCCCATCGTTTTGGGCTTGAAAAACATCACTTGCTCATGCATATGGTGGTGTAGACCCCTCAAATACTTGAGAAGTACATCCGGGTTCTTTGGAGAGATACCCAACATTATATCCATCTTTCTGGATTTTGTGGTGTACTCTTGCACGCTTTGGCTCGACTTTTTCCTTAAGTAATGCCATCATATCCACTGGTATTTCACGTACCCAATGTGATTAAATTGTGACTTAATGAGGGTTTGAAATCCTCCCACTTAGTCATTAGAGGTTCTCCCTCCAACCTCAGGGTTTCCTTGTGGCTCTCCCACCAAGTCAGTGCATGGCCTTCCAATTTCAGTTGCACGAATGAGATATTCTTCCCTTCCTCAATCTAATGGACCTTGAAATAAACTTACAGTTGTTGCAACGAATGGTTCATCTTTAAAACGTTGATATCATCATGGTATGGCTTGATATCAACTTTTGCTTTCACTTTAAATAGGGATTGGTTCATGACACTCAAACTGGGTTGATCTTTTCCGGGTTCTCTCTTTGGCTGGTTATCTGCATCTTCCCGATCTCCCAATCCCCCTTCTGATTTTTCCTCTACATTTGAACCCCCTTCTTCTCCAAATATCCCAAGCTTATTACTTAGGGTCGCCATGAGGAGGTTGAAATTGCGGTTATATCCACGACTTGTTCTTCAAGCCGCAAAAACCTCACCTCTATAGGACCATGAGGTTTGCTTACAGATTTGTCGCCCATGATAATGGTTTTAAGATTTTCGGCCTCGCCAATCTAGATCCTTGAAACCTCCAAAAAAATACCCAAAGAAACCTGCTCTGATACCAAATGATCCATAAATTGTCGTGGATATTCCACTGAACAGCTCCTCACAACAGATATGATAATATTATATTTAAAATATGAGATTCTACACTGTTACAATTTTATTTAATTTCTAGATCTGTAAAATTAACTATAATTAGTGCATGCATGTAAAATTAAATTAAGAAGAAAAGTAGCGAACGATAAAATAAGCTCACACACACATAATACACAAGATATGCTCTTTGGGAAACCCTTTCAAGATAAAACTCAGCTAGAAGGTGAGGTCGCTTCGCTTTCTTTCTCTGTCTAGAAATATGACTACAGAGACAAAGAAGTAATGCATGTGGCTCGTGGAATACTACAGTGCACAAATCCTCTCTGTGTGCTCTACCTCCTATCTCTCCTGGTTATCTTTGCTCAACTATGGAACAAAATTCTCCCGAAAGAATGGAATGCCTCTTCCTCCTAGTGGCCCAGTTATAACATAGCTCAATAGCCTACTAGTGGTTAATTTTCACTAAATTAACTCTTAAATAGAGTTACAAAATAGACTCTTATAGTGTCTTTTATATCACAAACACGTGCCTAGCCCCTTTTCCATGAATAATGGGGGTTGACGAGGCATCCTCCTGAACTATAGGTGTGAAAATAGGAAGGTCGACTTCTAAGTGGCATAACTTTTGCATATGAACTCTGATTGACGTGATTCTTGCATTGTTGGAAAGCTCTTTGTGTGTATAATAGCATATAAATGTGCCACATATAACGTTGTTTGATTCCCCAAAACATTCTTGGAAGGTTTTAGACCTCGTTTCACCAAACTAGGTCCCGCTGGTAAAAATAGTCCCGTGAGCTGATTCCTCCACTTTTTCCACTCCAAATGCATTGAGATGGATGAAAAACAATATGATGATCCAATTCGGATCACATAGTCTTGAGTTGCCCTTATATTCCAACCCAAATAACATGTAGCAATAACACTACTGATATATTTAAAGCTTTCTTCAATATACACTCAACTTAGAAGTTTACAACCTGTTGTCGTTGTGACAAACACCCTCCAAAAAAAATTATACACTTAAATTTTGAAACCTATTGAGGATTTTTCGATCGATCATTCTGTAGTCACTTCTTGGTTGGTTGATGCCTTGTTAAGTCTTTGAGCTCCCACTTGGATTATAAGTGTCAAAGTCGCTCACACATGCTTAGTCTGCAACAAGTTCATGAGAATACTATTTTACGCAAGCTTGTATGTTCTTGTGCAATGATCAACCCATGTCAATAGTCAATGCGCACTTTCATTGATAGTCTCTCTCTTTTGGTTGTGATTGTACTTTTGTGTTTGGTGAATTTTCCAAATTGTCGCTTTTGCGTGCCTTCAATTTTGCGAGTGTCACTTTCATGTTTTTTATTGTCTCCTTAACTTGCTTTCATCTTAATTAGTTTCTTTTTCATGTTATCTTGGCTTTGGCATATATTTTTTCACTTTCGTTCGCATATTGCAAGTGTCATTCGCACTTTTCTCTTTATATATAAAATGTCATCTTTGGCATGGGAAATGTTGATTATCATGTAAAGAGGAGTTTTGGTTTGTTTCAAGGGGTAACTCTTATGTTTATGAGTCCTACTAGTCATGTAGATGTGTTTTACACTAATTCCCAAAGTTTCATGCATTATCGCACAAGTGTCATCACTTTCATCGCAAAATGTATCTTTTGTGTTGCACTTCGAGAGGTATGTTACATTGTTGTCGCATGGAGGGCATCATGTTGTTATTGTTTTTTAGTGATAAATGTTGTGTCATCGACTATTCCAAGTGTGTGATTACGATCTAGTTTTGTCTCTACTCACTTGAGCCTCGTTGATCCCACACTTAACCTTATCTGGAAACTTTCGTTCTTGGACAACATGATTTCACTTAGCTTTCCTGAACTGTGCATTGTGTAGTCTCAACCCTCAAGCCCTAACCTTTCCTCTTGGAACTACACACTACACAGTCTCAATATCCAGTCTCAGTCCTTGAGCTCCAGAATTATGCAATCCTTGCCTCCATCCAGCCTTCTCTGTGCATTACGTAGTCTCAAGCATCAAGCCTCATCCTTGAGCTCTTGAACTGTACAATTGCGCAATCACTTGGCCTCTCTCCCTCCAAAAATGCGCATTGGGAAACTTCAATCCTCAAGCCTCAATCTTGATGCCTTGAACCCCTCAATTGCGTAATCTCCCAACATGTTCTCCTATCTAAATTGTGCATTGGGAAACTTCAAGCCTCAATCTTGACCTCTTGAGTTCCTCAACGATGCAGTCACTCATCCCATGCCTTCAGAACTGTGCATTGCATAGTCTCGAACCTCAAGCCTCCATCTTGAACCCTTGAGTCCCTCAACTATGCAATCCCTCTTCCCAGGCCTCCAAAACTACACACTACCCAGTCTCAAGGCACAAGCCTCTAGTATGATCTCTTGAGTCTCTCAACTACACAATTCTTTGACCCTGGCCATCTTGAATTGTGCATTGCGTAGTCTCAAGCCTTAGCTCCAAACCTTGGCCTCTGGAACTGCGCAATACTTGAGTTAGACACTTAACCAGTCACTAGTTCTAGCCCTGACAAGTGATTGCATGAAGCATCTTATACTAGGGATTTATCAGACTGACGTCGTCTTGTCATGAGTGGATTGCAATCGCAGGCATTCTATTATCTCATGACAGGATGATGATGAAGGAGATGGAGAAGGATACCATGCTAGAAGACACCTAAGAAGTGGACGAGATAATATGATCATTAGGAAAGAAGATGAAGGAAAACTATATTACAATAGAAGACCAAATATGAGGGCTACATGAAGACTCCATCTTATTCACAACCCTTTGGAGGGAAGATATGAAGTACAAAGCATATCTCTTAAGAAAAGAAAGTATTGGATACATATTTTATTGAAGACAAAGAAGCAAGAAGGATGACTCGGCACTACCACATCATCATGTAGTTGATGTCATCGTTGTCATGTCATGTCTGGTCACAAGTCATTATTTGCCACATCATTTGTGGATTATGTAAATTTAATATTAGAGAAATGTAATGTAAAGTGGAAGTCCAAGAGTCATCCATGAAATACAAAAAGTCGTGTAGGAAGTTGAAAGGTCACTAAGAAGTTAAACAGTCATGAGGGTAGTCCAAGAGTCACAAGGGAGGTGAATGGTCACCCCATTTATTATATATACACCCTCATTTCTCATGTAAGGGACTTTTCACCTTATCTCCTCCTACCAGACATTGGAGAGGAAGATAGTTGTTTTGGAGGAGAAAGTAACTTCTTTAATGCTCCAGTATTGGGGATAGTGGTATTCGCTTTCTTGATATACCTTGGAGATTTTACTTAATATAAAACACACATTCCTTTTTCACATAAGATACCCAACTCATGGGTTATCAAACTCGACCCTGAGATTAAGGGAATTAGGTCCAGATAGAGATTAGGTAACTCGACCTCTCCTAAGATGATATTTGACCCCTTAATGGAATCCTCAATCCCTCTAACAAATGTGCATATCGATCCTGCGTTAAAAAATATTTCAACCTCTTTTACATGATCCAACTCGACCTTGGCACTAATTGGAATGCAACACGACCTCCTTCTTTGTTGTGCATGCTTCAGCCTCTGAAATGATGTGGTAAAGGATTTGATCATGGAATTGAAAGAGAATTCACCCTTGATTAATATTCCAAAAATCGATCTTCCAATCCTATGGTATTTGGCCCCCTCAAATCGTGAAGTTTCTCCTTTGAAATTTAATACGGAATTTAAAATAATAGTTCAAGGTCTTCAAAACAAAGAATTGTCCTCACAAAATTTTCAATTAATCCTCAGCTTGAAATACTTGGCCTTTTATGGCCTCTCCAATAATGAAGCCATGGCCCCTTAAAAAAAATTATTTTCACGCATTCATAAAATGTAAGGCTTGGCCTTTTAAAAGACAATTCATCCAAGCTAAATATTTAGCTTTATAAAATATAGTTCTCAGCCCTTTGAAATAATTTGGCTTTGAATAAATAATTGGGCCAAAATAATATTTTTCCTCTCTAATAAGATATTTCTTCTACAACACATAATGGGGCTTCTTCAAATTCACCTGCAAAATGATAAACTCTAGAAAAATAATAATTTGATTAGGGTGGCTATAGAGAACTACTGAAATTCCTGATATTCTAACTAGGGTGATTATGGAGGATCACCGAAACCTAGTCTCTCCTGAAAACCTCGCTCGAGCTTCAAAATTAATCCATGATCTAATCTACAAATAAGAAACTGTCATTCTAGCAGGTTTCACAACTCTGATACCATTGTAATCTCCCAATAATAAATTTCATTGAAAATTGCTTCAGAAAAATTATGTCGTCAATTTAATAAACAATTTGCAGAGATTGAACCGTAAAATTAACCACAAATATTGGAAATATAATCTGCAGCTAAAGAATAAATGAGATAATCATGCAGAAGAACTCAACCTTATTTTATTAAAAAAAAAATAGTACATACAATGTTGGAAATGGCTCATAGGATGGTCTCCCAAAAACATTTTCTACAAACTATATTAGGCCTCCAAAAATAACTGAACTGTTGAGTATAACTTGTGAATTTTGAATGAATTCACCAAGAGAAGAGATGGGTTCTCTCCCACTCTCACTGAATCACCCAAGGGTTTTCGTCCTAGGGATACTAAAGCAAAGAAACAAAATTTTCCAATCTATACCAAAGACAAATATTCAAAACCAAGATGTCACAAATGATCTCCTCCTCCTCCTTTTAAAGGTTCATTAGATAGATCTCCAATTTTCTAGAAGTATTTTATTTTATTGTTTTATTATTCTTCTAGAAGTTCCTCCTTGACTTTATATTAAGTGACTTTTTATTTTATTTAAGTCACTTTATTTTCCACTTAATAAATTTTTCCCCTTTTAATTAAGTGGCTAATTAAAGTCACTTTTAATCTAGAAAAATGGTAAATCGCCTACCATATTTTCTCTAGCCACTTGAAGCCACGTCTTAGCATCTCATCCTATATTTATTCTTGTTCTGGTTCCAATGAGCTATTATGCAAAGGTGTTTCGTCAAATATTCCTCTCGGAATGCCACCTTAAGCATAATTAATTAAGTTATGCTCAATAATAACCCCCTTTTATAGTAATTATCATAAAGCAACGAAACCAAAAACAATTTGTGGAGAACTACTTCTGATCATGAATTTTCCAAGCGAATGCCTTCGAAACCCATAAAGTTACCTCAAAACCCTTTTGGGACCCTTGATGATGTAAGCTTTCTCCTATGGCTTGGCCATCACATACCTTGGAAATCCATCATGGATGTACGATAGAGGAAATTGAAAAATGGGACATTACAGATCATATGCAATAGCTACAAGATTATATCACCTAGTTGCAATTAAGATGTCATCAAATGGTTTCTAGCTTAAACTCCACAATGAAGACACTGGTGGAGCATAAAACTCAAACTGAGAGTTTAGAAGATGAAATTGGAAGACTTTGTCAACAAATTGAAGAGCTCCAACAAAGTTTGAACCAAAAGAAACCGAGACCCTCAACCAATAACTTTGTAAGCCACGCTATCTAGGATATTCTTGATTTGAATGTAATAACCCCCACTCAAGGATATGAAGGGCTCCATAAAGCTTATGACTCTTATGTTCAAGGATTGTAGGATATGCAACCTGAATATTGTGGGCTATTAGGCACATTTTGGTGGCTCTATACATTTAAATGTTTTAGTATCATACTAAACTTAGCATAGTTTCTTTTTTAATTCAAGAAGGAGGAAAATATGGACATAT
Organism: Pinus taeda; assembly: GCA_000404065.3. Taxonomy (NCBI): domain Eukaryota; kingdom Viridiplantae; phylum Streptophyta; class Pinopsida; order Pinales; family Pinaceae; genus Pinus; species Pinus taeda. The sequence goes on along the minus strand of APFE031031298.1, from coordinate 5,372 downwards.
GTAGCTTGATTCAACAATTTTTGTATCTTTTTTGTATGGTTGCATCCCCAAATGCAAATTTATAATACAAAATTTATTTCTTGTTACAATTTTAAAAAATAAGAAGAAGTGGCTTTTCCTTTTCATCATAATTACACCGAATGTGTTTTTCACTACGGGATTTGGATGTCCAAAGAATGTTCACTGCAACTAATGAGCGAGCTTGATTTTTGCCGTCCTCGACCAAATGGAAATTTGACAAGTGGAAAAGGTTCGGCGGAAGTTGCTTCGCATACTTACCTAACAGGAAATGTTAGGCAGAAGTTGTTTCTCATACTTACCTAACAGGAAATTTTGATTGTTCACATAACCCAAATGAACTTCACACCACTTTACTCAACTGATCACTCAAAATGGAAATAACAAATTCCTCCCTGTGTGTCGAGCCAATCTAATCCAAGCACTCATCTAGTTTCATATTTACTCCAATTTCGAGCACAGGAGTTATTCTACAAGGCCATTGTTGGAAAGTCTCACGTGGAAGTAGGGCCCTATTGTTCACAAAGTATCATTTACTATCTGGAAATTCTCCCGGACTCCGCCTTCAGCTCCTAGAAGGCACTGGTGATGATCCTTCAACTCTCTTTTTTGTCCTGGAGTTTGGCTAAATGGATTATCTGCAAATTCCTTCAAGCAATGTATCGAACTAGAATGGTACGCTGGAGATTAAGTGCCAGAACGTCCCACAAAATTTGCCACATGGACAATGTGAACGTGCCTGGCATGTCGAAGTAAGAGGTTTCACCGGCACAATAAAATATTCAAGAAGGGCAAGGTCAAAAGCAGCAGAAGCTTCTCTAGCACCACCATCCTCTGAGGAAGAGAATGATGTATATGGACGAAAGTTATCCGTTGAGTAGGGCTATGTATTGTGCTATCTGTTTTTCATGCTAAAGCACAAATTCAATTGATTCCACACAAACCCACTCAAATCAAGGCACAGTTCAATCCCTAATATATCTCTTCTAATATAAGAGAGATATCTTGTGCACTCGCACTTGTACGTGTTCTAGTTCTGTGAAGGCTTCACCAATTTCTACCTATGTTGTATCCATCTCCATACTCTCATTCAAAGTGAATGAGTCCACTTCTGCACCAAATTCTTGAAGGAGCAACAATCATATCAACTGGTGTTACATAGGCTGCGTTGAGGAAATAGATCACTATATTGGTAAAATGATGTCACATCTTAAAATATATTTTCACAGTTGTCAATTTTCTCTTTACCACTAATTTTAATTGTTTTTCCTTTAGCAGCTCTCAACGCATCTGACCGAAAATTTCCTTTATTTTATTTTCTTAACCAACCTCTCTTCCTCTAATATCTAGAAGGAAAGGTGGTCTAGCCTTCGAACTCCTTTACCATATAATTTCCAGCGCGTTGCGAGGAAATCCCCGACTATTTATAACTCGATAGAAATCAAAAACACAAAGGATTTAGCGGAGAGAGCGACTCCTTTAGGGATAAGAGCGGGCTATTGAAAAACAAAGAGTAAGAGGTTTCACCTGTGTAATAAAATCTGTGTGGAATGACTGGCCAAATGAATCGTATATATAGGGATAATGCAGCTACACAAAAGCTCACCGCTACATGTAGAGCCAAACTATGAAAACGATAAAATGGAAGTTGGATATATGTTCATCTTACGTTTTCCTTTTTATAGAAAAAGATCTTTAAAAAGGACTTAAGAAAGAACGATACCTTAGTTGATGAGCTTATCTTTTCAAAAGTACAAACAAAGTGAAAGAAAAGCAAAGGACGTCAAAGAGAACGATACGTTAGTTGATTAGCATAGTAAAAATTGTGAACCAATATATATTTTTTCTGACCATGAAAAATAGTCCAAATTTTTATTTTCCACAAAACGATAATAAAAGAAACTAAATGAAGATAGTTGGAGTGCACTCACTCTATCTTCATATTACAATCAAAAGTTATAAACAATTTTCTAATAAAAACATAATATTTCTATTAATATATTGATTTTTGTGCCATATTCGGCCATTACTAGGTTAATACCATAACCATTCACTGTAGAGGGGAAAGTAAACTTCACTAGTTATTTTTTATATCTTTAAAATTTGATTAATTAGTTTTTCATGTTTTAAGAATTAATTGATTTTTAATAAGATAAAAGTAAGAGTAACTGAGTTATAAATAAGATGAGATAGGTTATTTTTTTTATGATATGAAATCTATCATCACTAATTTTTCAAATCATGAGTGAGCATCATCAGTATTCAAGGAATACCACTGAATAACCACACACCTCGAATTACCCACTAGTGGTTCATATGGGGGGAAGATTTCACTCTTTTGAGATGCCTCTTGACCTTTAACATGTCCAAGGAATAAGAGTTCTTAGCCAAGTAGAAGCACTTTAAAATCACACTCATGATAGAGGTTTTTTATCTCCACAAACATAAACAATTAAGAGTTTTTATTGGTTTTTTATTATGTAAAAAAGTAATATATATTTTTTTTATTTGTTCTCAATAAATAATCATTTTCAAGAATATTCTTCTTTGAAACATAAATAAAAAATAGATATTACAGTTGTCTTTAATTTAAAATAATTGTTTATACTAGTTTTAATAATTAAGTTCATTGTGCTCTTAGCCATTTTCATTGGCATTTTCTTATATTTTTGCCTTCAAGGGACATTTACTCTCAATTTTTTTACCCTTTACCTTGGACATTGAGGAAAAATGGTCATCATTTTAACCAAATCTCCTCTTCACTCTAAATAGTAGGTGTCACCTTTCCATGCTCGTAGATTTCCTCATGCAAATAAACCAATAACCTCACACATGCATTACAATGGTCCCCATGTCTACTGGAATTTTGCAACCAAACTAACATAATGAAGAAAGGGATTCAAGATGAATTAATGCTTGGAATTCTCTTTGCAGTAATGTGTAAACCAATACTTATAATCCATATGTACATATGTAATTAAACACATATCCTAAGGGTAAAAAAATTGAGAGTAAATGGCCCTTGAAGGAAAAATCCTAAGAAGAATTCCAATGAAAATGGCTAAGAGCACAATGAACTTAATTCTTAAAACCAGTAAAAATAAAATTTAACCATATTGATGACTAGGGTTTGCATCTCTTGGCACTTTGAATATTGCAAGTCATCAAACTCACCACCAAAAACTCTGACCTAGTCAATGTAAAACTTTCCAAGAATGCCTGAAGAAGGCAGTTGGGAAGCAGTCTCACACACCATATCTGAAGAGTTGGCTTATGATTTGAATCCACAATCACTGCTATAATCCTCACATGCATGATTCTCTTATACTCTTGTGAGTATCCAGAAAAGTGGCATGAGGCCCTCCAAATTCCATTGAACCCCCAAACCTCTTAGCAAATCCAATAGCCATATATGCTTTGAACTCCCATAGAGACTTTGATAGCGTCAGAGCTAATAGATGTGGTCGTGACAACCTTAACACCATTGGTATGTTCATTCCAAATGAAAATAAAGGAATCCCAGACCTACCCTTCAGTTCCAAGATACTATACTAGAACCCTGCATACATCCTTGGAATTATCGTGATCAAAATCCTTCAAATCAACCTTTGATACCTTCATATCAAGGGCACCTACCCAAATTGACATGGATCGTGCTATAATAGTCATTTCATTGAGAAGAGAAACATTGGACAAGGGAAAGTTGGTGAGATACGTAATCATCGTTTGGAAAATCAATAGTGGCTCGAACCTCCCCTAGGCAATCTTTGCCTAGCCAATTATTTTTTCTAGCTCTTTGAAGTTTTCCTCTGAGTTGTATTGACTCGACTAGTGAAAGCAACGATTTGATAACTCATCCATTTTTTCTTCACAATTTCCCCTACCCAACATCTCAACATAATAAACCAACAATTCCCTCAATACTCAAAGAATTAATTAAGGAATTGTATAAATTTTGTGGTCATTTCGTTATTTGCATGTGTAATTTTCCATAAGTCATCTTATTCCAGGCATAACCAAATGCCGCAATGGAAAATTTCCATCACTAAGTAAGCAACCATTAAAAAAGAAGGTTTCTCTTTGTAATCATAGTGCCAAATAAAATCATCTAAATAACCCATTTGAAATCCTCCTTTTCTATGCATTAACTTTGTGTCAATTCATACATTATGATCAGTTGCTTCCTTCCCATCACTTTCATTTCACACTAATAAGTTCACTCAACATTTCAATTATCGACTCAATTGTTGACATTGTTGGTGTTGTGTTGTGCCATACAACAACCCCCCATTTCATATCATTACTATTCCAAAACTATAATGTGAAATGGGTCCCTTTTTTAATTTTTGTTTTAAATTGGTATCAATTTAAAGTTCTATTTCAAAAAGGCCCGAATAAAAGAAAACATTATTAAAAGGCCTTTTCGATAAAACCAATCAAAAAACCCCAACGTAAAACGATTTATCTTTATCATTGCGATAAAGCGATCGCAAAATCACATATCGCAATGACAAAGAGAACACAACTTAATGGACATCTTGATTTTCGCCAATGCGAAATCGCTATCGGATATCGGCAATCGGCGATAATGCTTAAACCCAAATAACATCCCCTTGCTCCGATGCGATGCGAAATCGGCAATCGGCAATCGACGATAATGTTTAACGCAAATAATCTTTCTCGTGTTCCGATGCGATGCAATATTGCTATCGGCGATCGGCGACTTGCCATGCCCACATTCTAAATGGCCCTACTCGCTACTCCCGACGCGATGCGATATCGCTATCGGCGATCGGGGATTCCAAATGAAACCAAAGCAATAACTTAGGATTTCCCCAATGCCCGATTGCGAAAAGGGTAAAAAGCGCAGTTTTCAAAGTAAAAATCATAAACGCAGTTTAATACGATTTATTCGTAATTAAGGCAATATCTTTTGAAAAGCCGCTCATCCGCATTCAACCGCCAAATCGTCCAAGGCATGCTTCAAATAAATCATTCAGCCATTAACCGAAGCGACTGGTATTAATGAGATTGACAGGCCTTAACGGCCATTTAATGAGAACAGCAAGCTTGCGATCTATCCACGGATTTGATCCGAAGGCCATCTTAAGTCAATTGATCACCATGAATGCATCAAGATATATATACCTCAGTCTATTCAATTCATGTCATTGTTGCCTGTATTACGCCTATCTTTCGCTCTGTGCAGGATTCTTCCACAGAGACAAAATTGAGTGGAAGGGGAAAGAAATCCAAAAAGACTACAATGCCTACTGCTTTGCCAGCCGCAGGGCAAGCTGTTGTTGATTCAAGCGGTAAGAAGAAAGGGCTTATATCAGACACGACATGCTTGG
>APFE031031296.1:0-17846 GCA_000404065.3 Pinus taeda | reverse complement strand
GATTTGAAAGAATATTTAATTAATTGTATTTTGTATTTATTGTATCAAGATAAAATGGTTGTTAAACATTTAACCTTCTTATGATATGAAACAGGTGAACTAAGGAGGAGAGCACACATGGAATATTGTTTAACAAAAGAGTAACATCTTTTTGGTGAGTTGGAAGGTGAGAAGAATTTCTGCACTAGAATGCAATCAATTCATGATATAGACCAACAGAATAGCAGTTAGATTTGAGAGAATATTTAGGTGATTGTTTTTGTTTTTATTAATGCACACTAAAATTTCTACTAAATATTTAATTCTCTTGTGATATGAAATAGGTATGTAGAAAATGTTCTTTACAAGAGTAAGTACATGGAGAGGGGAGGTTGATGGAAGGTCCAAGTCATATAGGAGTAGCAAGTAGATGATGTGTAATTGGTTAATACAATTATATTATTGTTGATGTAAACATAACAAAACTATATAATAGATATATAGTCAAGCATTTTCTTTTTGAGAGGGGCTTGCCCCTTCTCCCATCCTTCATGGATAGCCATGACCAAAGCTATCATGGAGGAGTGTCTGTGTTTTTATTGTGTTTATCATGCTTTGTGGTTTAGTTTTTAATTTATTATTATTATTTTTCTATGGCTTTGGTTTTTAAAATTCTAATCCATCATTTTATAATAACAATTTTTTAAATTATTTATTTTGAACATTAATAATATTTTTTTTACTTTTTTAATGAAGTGATTTTTTTCATAATAATTTCATAATGAAATTGCTAACAAAATATTACCTTGAAATTTTTACTGCACTATTTATGTAAAAGCTTTTGATATATTTAATGTTCAACCTCACATTTCAAAATTTAATTTTTGCATTTTAAAACTTGGATTTGTAGAGATTTTATTTATTTCAAATTTCCTATCTCAAAATTTAAATCTTAGCGGATTTAAATAATAACAATTGTAAAATTACATTTAAAAATTTCCATGTTTGAAAAATTTGCAATTGCATTTTTAATAGAAACTAATCTTCAAAGTTCTAAAATCTATACATGAACATTTTTACATGCCAACCACATTTATGAAAATCAGATTTAAAAATTTCAATGTTTGATGACTTGGGACACTTGTACTATTTAATCTTGAATTCCACCACTTAAAATTTGATGCTTATACACACATTTACATGCTCCAATGACATTCATTTGTGAACTTTCTACAACCTAAAATCTGATATATCTAATAAACTAGAACATTATAAAGAGAAAGCTTAAATCTAACATTATAAACCTAAGCTTAAATCTATATATTTGTGTTCTGTTGTATCCTCTTAATGTCAAATGTTATGTTGTTGCTGTTGTGTTTGTGTGTATAAGGTGATACACATAACACTCTCTGTTTTAAGTTGATTTAACCATTCAAAAATTGATGTTTGAGAAACACATACTTTTATTGCATTCATATAATATTTAATTTCTAATTTGGTTTTATCAAAATAATTTAAATGCTTTTGATGTTCTACACTTCTAACCTTAAAAAATAGTGTTTCATTAATTGTATGTTCAACTATAATTTGTTCAAAAACATGTGATTTTTGTATGAAATTTTCAAATATAATGATTACACTGTCATCAAATTTGTATTTTAATATATTATAATGATGAGTTTGAGATGGTAAATTTGTATTTCAAATTAATTTACATCCATTTGGACTGCATTGTATGATGTAAGTATATAATTGTAAATTGAACAATAATTTTATGAAGAGTTTGCTCTTTTTTCTTTTCTTTTCTTTTTTTTTAATATGGGATGAATTTTTAATTATAATGATCCTTGTTTTTTGTTGATGCATTTTTTTTTATGTTTCAAGTGAATCTACATATAGATCGCATTTTTTTGCCATCTATACATGAATTTCTAAATTTATTTTGTACTTTATGACATTTTATTTTATAAATTTTTGAATCTTCCATTAAATATTTAAATCTCAAATTTTAATTAAACTAATTTATATTTATAATATAATGTATTTTAAATTAATTTGAGAGGTTGCATTTTAAATTCCACCCTAACATTTTAAAACTTAATAGTGTATTTTATATTCCATATTATAAAATTTCAATTTTTAATACATGTTAATGACAATGGGAAAATGGAATTTAGAATTATTTTTTGATTTTTGACGAGTCTCTACAAATTAAAATTCTAGATAATTAATAATAATGAACTTTCAAAATTTGAGCATTTATACAAACACTTTTCAAGATGTACATTTAAAATTACAAAACACATAAAAATTAAATATCATGAAAACACTAAAAATAAAAATTGATGATTTCAAATTCTAAAATTTATATAAAACTAAAACTTTTAATTTATATGTTTTGTTATATTTAATTATATTTAGTGTGCTATGTTGTACCATGTTAATGGTTTATGTAAATGTTTTGTTGTTTGCATTTGGTTATGGGTGTAAGACTGTGTGTTTTTACAAGAGTTTAAAATAATGTAAGTGATTGGAAATTTAATGTTTGAGAGAGGAGAACATTTACAAAAATTGTGTATTGTGTTTGTATGGTGTTAGAAATTTATATTGTATATTAAAACTATGGTGGTGAATTTTTATTGAAATGTTTAAATATTGAATTAATTACTTTGTGATTTTTGTATGGGATATTATGTGTATTTTGAATTAATTTGAACAAGTGTGTGAAGTTTGTGCATTTTAAAATGATTTAAATACATTGAAATTTGATGCTTGGGGGAGTGACTTGTAAAAAAAAACTAAGAAAATGTATTTGATTGTATGACATCTAGTTCTATAATTTTTACAATTGCATATTAAGCTATGCTCTCACCAATACTTTCAGATTTTTCATTAAATGTTTAGATACAATAATTAACACTTTAGGATTTTACAGTAGTTCAAGATAATACAATTACTTAGAGATTTGATGTTTGAGAGACACGGACATTTAAAAAAAGGTGTATTTTGTCTGTATGATATTATAATTTTATATTGTATATTAAACTATATTTGTTTATAAAACAAATGTGTTATTTTTTTTAAATGTTTAAATTATATGTGTGAAATTTGTGTATTTTAAAATAATTTAAGTGCATTGAAATTTGATGTTTTGAGGGTCTCACTTGTTAAGAAAAATGTATTTGATTTTATGACATTTAATTCTAGAATTTTATATTGTATATCCAACTATGGTTTCCCTAGTTCTTTCAAAAATGTTTAGATATAATAACTTAACAGCATGTGTTTTACAATAGTTTAAGATAATGCAAGTACTTGAAAGTTTGATGTTTGAGAGAGATGGACATTTAAAAAGAAAAAATTGTGTATTGTGTTTGTATGTTATTATAATTTTATATTGTATAGTAAACTATATTCGTTGATTAAAAAAAAAAATTGTGATATTTTCTTGTAATGTTTACATTTTTAATTAATTCTGTTGTGATTGTGATTTCTGTATGGGATATTATATGTATTTTGAATTAATTTGAATATATGTGTAAAATTTGTGTATTTTAAAATAATTTAAATACATTGAAATTTGATGTTTTGGGGGAGTAACCCATAAAAATAAAAATAAAAATTGTATTTGATTGTATGACATTTAATTCTATAATTTTAAATTGCATATTCACCCATCTTTTCCCCAATAGTTTCATATTTTTCATGAAATGTTTAGATATAATAAATTAACATTGTTTGTTTTACAATAGTTTAAAATAATGTAAGTACTTGGAAATTTGATGTTTTAGAGACATACCATTTAAAAAATTTGTATTGTGTTTGTATGATATTATAATTAGTTCTTGTATGTATTTTGTATGACACTTTATATGTATTTTGAATTAATTTCAACTTAAAATTTGTGTACTTTAAAATAATTAAAATAAGTTGAAATTTGATGTTTTTAAAAAAAAAATTAGATATAATAAATTAGCAGTTTGTGTTTTACAATAGCTAAAAATAATGTAAGTACTTGGAAATTTGATGTTTGAGAGATAAGCATTTAAAAAAAATATATTGTATTTGTATGATATTATATTGTATATTAAACTATATTTGTTTATAAAAAAAAATGTGATTTTTCCCTTAAATGATTAAATTTTGAATTTATTGTACTCTCATTTTTGTATGCTATGTTATATGTATTTTGAATTAATTTGAATACAGGGGTATGATTTGTGTATTTTAAAATAATAAAAATACATTGAAATTTGATGTTTTGGGGAGTGACTTGTAAACAAATAAACTGCATTTGATTGCATCACATTTAATTATATAGTGTTAAATTTCATACTCATTTAAGCTTACCCCATAGTTTCCTATTTTCGTGAAATGTTTAGATATAAAAAATTAACACTTTGGGTTTTACAATAGTTTAAATTACTGTAAGTACTTGGATATTTTATGTTTGAGAGGCATGAACATTTAAAAAATTTGTATTTTGTTTGTATGATATTATAAGTTTATATTGTATATTTCACTTTATTTTTTTATAATAAAAGAAGTGTGAATTTTTATTGAAATGTTTAAATTTTTAATTAATTATGGTGTGAGTTTTGTATGCCATTTTATATGTGTTTTGAATTAATTTGAATACATGTGTGTACAATTTGTGTAGTTTAAAATAATTTAAATACATTGAAATTTGATGTGTAGGGGAGTGACGTGTAAAAAAAATTAAAATGTATTTGATTGTGAGACATTTAATTCTATAATTTTAAATTGCATATTCAAGGATGATTTCCCCAATGCTTTCCCACTTTTCATGAAATGTTTAGATATAATAAATATATAATTTGATTCTTTTAATTAAAATTATTTGTTTATAGATATTAAGGACCATTGTTTTATCCCCTCATGGAGGTGGATATCAAGAGTACCCATAAGGTTGGGAGGCTTTCTCACCACCCCATTGCTTCATATTTCAATTCAAGAGGGTTGGTTGGGTGGCCAACCCACCCTATTCACCAAACTTGTGAGCATTTCTTATTAAGCTTAAGAGTATGGCAAGTCTTCACTCTTGTCTCTATCACCTGATTTTATGATGTGCTACATAGTTCCCTCCTATTAGGTGGTATTATTTGTGGGGACTTTCAACATGCCCAACAAATTTCATGTGGCCACTAGGAATTTATTTTTCCATTTTTCACCTTTTGCCAATGGTTTGGTTTGTTTGTGCTTTGAACTAGTCTATGTATTAGTAGTTTGGGGCTAGAGATGGCCAATTAATGGGTAACTTTGACTCTGTCAATCAGACTTGTAACTTGAAATCGTGGCTTCTTCTAGAGTTGGTTTTCCGCTCCCTCTCTTCAAGTTTGGAGTTAGTGCATTTAACCATCCTTTTGGTGCTCACATTTCTATTGGTCTTGATTTTATTGGATTTAGTGAAGTGTGTAGCACAATGTTTAGGAGTAGTTGGGGTTACCCACTAGTGCTTGTTGGAAATGGCTTGAAGCTTTATCCTACCCAAGGTTTTCCATCTAATCCTTGTTACTATGTTCTAATGTGATCTGCATTTTTTTTCCTTGTGTTGTTAATAACAAGGACAACTACCATAGAATTTTCCCACCAGGTTCCCAATGGAGGAAAGTTATGCGTGACTCCAAAAATCCAAGGGAGGGTTCAATAGTCCTATCAAAACTCGGGTGGTATAAATTTATTTCGTAACCGGATCGAAAGGGGAACACGAGCGGTGCATGGAGAGGCTAGTGCTCCCCCAAAACCATCGCCCAACTTCACATGTAGCCTTCTTCTCTCCAATCACAGTGAAGAAACCTCGTGCCATAGGGTAAATATTCAACGCTTCCCTCGAAAGGGGCTTCCATGTCTTAGAGATACATTTAAGCACATCCACAAGCCATGCCCATAACCCATAAAACATGCAAACCAAACCATTACTTGAAAAATATTTTTCAGAGTCTAAAGCTTCCTCATCTAGAAGAATGTAGAGAGAAAAATTATCTTGCACCACTCGAGGACCACAACTAGACTTCAACATAGAATTGTACGAAAATGAAGAAGAAATAGCCTTATTGCAAGCTGTAACTGCAAAAGAAAAATATTTATTTGCCAAATCACGAGGATTCACCATTGAACTATGTGCAGAAAATCCATGCAAATAGAGCAAAGATTGGGCGGCTAGGCTTTTGGGGGAAACCCTAGGCACCACAAGGGATTCGAGAGCTCTTTCCATTTCGAAAGATATATGAATATTATTATAGCCAATATATTCCCTTCCCTAATTAAATTCATTTTTTAATATATTATAATGGTGATTTTTTTTTATAGTTTATTCTTTGGTGATAAGATTCAAAAATAGTTATTTCATTTTGTTTGTGTGATTTTATATTATATAAAATATATATCAATGAATATAGAGCTCACTTTCTTTGACTTATTTTTTGAGCAACTTCCCTCAACAAGGATTGGAATTTAATGGGCAAAATGTGAGTCACAAGGCATTTTGCCCGTATTTGACGTTCAAACATTTTGCCTAAGTGTTTTTCCTCATGTGTTATAAACTTCACAAAACACATTTTTGATGGTTCATTATTTTCCTAAAACGTTATTAGTAGTCCATACAAATTTGTGTTCCACTTTGGTTGGTGACTGTCACGGTGTCAGGTGTAAAAACCATTTAACAGTTTGGGCTTACAAAGAATGGAAAAATCAATGTTAGGAACTCTTGATGCAATGTAAGTCATGGCTCCATTGGTCATGTAATTTATTGCTTGCAAAGCGAGTTTGACTATCGTGTCGAAGGGTATTTCACATCCATTTATTCACGGAGCATGGATTAAGATTGTAAAGATTAGGCAAGCATTAATGTTGCCTATATGCGTGCCTCTCTCGTGACTGTGACTGAGAATGATATGGAGAGGGATTGCTACATGTTAGTATGGACTATTAGGCTTTGGATAAGGGCTCTCCTCTTTTTTGCATAATATGTGTATATTGTAATTCCACACCATAGTCACCTATGAAATCTAATCTGTGAAAAGGAGTGGAGGAGGCGTAAGGTCATGGTGGAATTGGTCATTGACATCTCTTAAAAGCATCAAAATTTATGTTTGATATGCATATTGACACATTGCGAATTCTACGTATACAACTTTTAGCTCAGAAACTTACGTAGATTCATGTCAAACTCGGGTTTAAATAGGTATTTTTCGATGTGAGATTGTGAGACTTCATGTCTCATGTATTCATATGATATGTATTGTTCTCCGGGGCTTACTGAAAGTTGATGATTGAAAATTTCTTTTAGCTTCAGAAATTGATGGGGTTACAACAAGGTTTGATCGATTGAAACCTTTTATTTATTTGAATGGTGCCACCTTCACAACCATTTGAAATATCAAAATGCTTCTTGTGTTCATTTTCATCAAATACATACATATATATATATATATATATATATAAAGTGGTAGGATTGTTGAGCTAGTTGTACAGGCTAGCAATAGAAGTGCACATATATATATATATAAAGGGGTAGGATTGTTGAGCTAGTTGTACAGGCTAGCAATAGAAGTGCATATTTCTATGATACAAGCACCAATTTTTGATATGAGAGATGGTGTCCACATCCTTTGAAAACAAAACCCTAAATGAATCTTCTAAAATATGATACCTTAACAAGTAAGACTATTTTTACTCAATAATCCTCCGTTTTCAAATGGAATTGTGTTTTTATTAAAAGAAGATTACATGCTCATATGTGAGACACAGGAGAGAGGAGATGGTTTATGTATTATGTATATTAGCTTAGAATTGATTCATCTTACACCGTATATGATTAGAATAGACATTATAAAAACAATATATTATTCTCTCGCTTCTCAATTGTGTGTGTGTGTGTGTATAATTTATATCGTTTTGGGTTCGAAAAAGTAATTGGAGAAAACAATGCTTGGGTTCACATACCTAAATCATTGAGAGGAGAAGCCTCGAAGCATGTAAATTTGCATAGAGATTTTTCTTTTAGGTCCTCCCAACATAAATTAATTATGAGGACGTTTAAAAAATAATTAAGAATCTCAATCCATATATCCTATGCCGAAGCAATTCAGTGAAGGAGAACTCAAACCTTTTCCATGGAAAAGAAAACTCAATTTTCCACATATTTTAATCGAATTAATTGATTATATGTGTAGGACTATAATCATGTAAATATGGAAATTAAAATGACCATACTAATTCTATTTTGCATGATTATCTTTTCGCAATTCTCGTTCAAATGTAGAATGACTAAGAAAGCTTAATTGAGTTCAAAATTATATGTTGTAAAGCTCCTCAAACATATGTGTTGATCTTTTTTGCTAGAAGAGTTGAACTTAAACCACTCTTCCCTTATAAACAAGTATGCAACCATTAGCCCTAATAACTCCAAAGGCCCATAAATCCTAATACCATTAACTAATGATCTTATTAAACACAACGTTGCTAAAGTAATGGTTTCTAATGGTGGACTTCATGGTGAATGGTTGTATACTTGTATATAAGGTGGCATATTTTAGTCTAAAATCAGCCATTATCATTCTTTACCTAAGCCAACCCACAACAAATCACTTTAGGTTGTGTATTTGCTTTACTTCTCCTCTACCCTATGTCAAGATGGTCTTTAATTTAAAATCAATTAGTCATTCTTATGATTTGTTTTAAGTTTAAAATGATAACAAGAGTGACAAAGTAGGGCCCATTGCATTGTCTTTTCTATGAGAGCGTGTCTATAATGGTTTTGAACAAAACTTATAATCAAGTACTTCTAATATTTACAATTAATTTTAATTTGATTATTAACTTCGTTACTAGAGGAAATGATATAAATATAGATTTTAAAATAGAAAATATGTTATAATTATTAATTATAATGAAACAATAAGAATATAAGAAAAATGTTTTAAGCAAAAAATTGTTGGTGAAGGGTTAATTTGTTTACCAAAGTACCACTTTTGGAGTGCAAAATTTTAAACATAGGGTTGTTTCTCATTTAAAAAAATAAATTAAATTCAAACCCTCCCTTCCACTACTCTTCATGTAGCCCAACCCAAATATTCACCATGAAAAAAACCATAAATTTTGACTCGTAAAGAGGAATCCAAATTCAAACCCTCCCTTCCACTAGCGCAACCCAAATATTTACCATGAAACAAACGAGAACTCTCCCAAAAACCAATTACAGTAGTGTTGGAGGTCTCCTGAAATCTCACATAAGAAAATCCATTTGTCATGATGCAAAGACGTGTCGCAAAGGATGGCCACCAAGCCATCTCTCTTAATTGCATGGATCGCCCATCCCATACTCATTTCTTTCGTCCATCAACACCTTGATTGGGATTAAAATTCTTTGAAATAAGAAAAATTGATATTTTAGTTATTCATGTGTTTTTGAATTCTTTACATTTATATATAAAACACACACACACATGATTTTTATATACATTTTTCATCATAATGTAATGTTGTAATTTAAGATTAATTGAAACTTTTAACTTGTAAACTTTCATAATATATTTAAATATAATATCTACAAAATTGTAAATTTTGTTTTAATTTGATGGATATTATAGCAATATATTATACACAACAATATAATATTACCTTTCATATATATTATAATCATATAATATATTATAATATTACTTTATGCAAAAACGCTTTATTTAATTTAATTTAAATATATTGAAATTTGATGTTTAATGGATATGAACTTCTCTAAATTTATAGTGGAGTGTGTGATACTTAATTTTCAAATTAAAAGTTGTACAATAGAAAATATATTTTTATTATAATTTGTAGTTTTTAAATTAAACATATATATAAATTTATTTAAAACGAACTATATATAATAAGAGGTAGTTAAATTTTTGGATATATTGAAGTTCATCTAGAACGCGAAGTGTGAGGAGACGCGCAGCTAGGGTTTCCAAGAGTTTTAGTGGTTGCTCCTAATGGAGGGCCACAGAGAAGGGAGCTCCACTCCCTCCTACAAGGACGCCGTTGCGAGGAAAGGCAAGTCCCCACTGGGTAATGTCAGAGGTTCTGTGGAAGAAGAAAAGCGAAATAATGAAAAGGAGACAGATGGGGCCAGGCCCAAAGAAAATGGCAGCACTAAAGATAAGGAGGAAGAAGACAAAAGCCAGGGAACAACGAACAATAAACAAAAAGTACCATGGAGACCCAAAATGGAGATCACTCTTAGAGTAGTGTTAAATGATCTTGCACTGCAGGGGCACAGAGAACATATGGGGACTTACGCTATAATTTGCAAATTCATGGGACTATGGTCCACTGAAAAGGATTTACAGACATGGATCAAGTACCACTAGAAACCCAAAGGAAGCATCGATCTTCTTCTTGGGTCAAAGGGATTTTTCACCGTGGTGTTCACAAACATCAAAGACAAACACAAAATATTCGAAGGAGGAACCTAGTTTTATGCAGCAGCTCGCCTCTATATGCGGCCTTGGATGATGAACTTTGTTCGAGAGCGGGAGACTTTCACTTTGGTACCTGACTGAGTAAGGCTCTATTCACTACCTCTTGATCACTGGCAAACTGAATCGCTTGCTGCCATTGCCAACAAACAAGGTCATTTTGTCAAAGCTTCGGAAGCCACAAGAAGGGGCAAATACACATCTTATGCAAGGATCTGTGTAGAAATGGATCTATGAGAGCCCTTCCAGATGAAGTCATCCTCGAAGTTTTTGATGAGGAATGGGTGCAAACTGTGGACTATGAGCATATCCCGTTCAGATGTCGTAAATGCCACGAACATTGACAGTTGTTCGGAGATTGCCCTCTTAGTAAAGCAGGCAACAACGACAAACCTAATGCAATGAAGGACACTGAAAGCTTTCAGAAAGTGGCAAGTAGAGGAAAAGGAGGTAAAAAAGGACCAAAGCAACATCATAATGAGGGTCAAAAGGCGAGTGAGAATAGGTATCAAGCACTAGAAGAGAATGAAGAAATGGCAAATGAAGACCAATCTATGGAGGACGGCCCTAATGAAAAGGAAAAGGAAGAAAACTGCGACCCAACACAAGATATTGGTAATAAGAAAGAAACTATGATGAGTGAAACAGAACTAGAGATGGATTGGGAAATGACCTAGAGTGAAACAGATCTAGAGGACCATGAACTTCAGGAAATTCTAGATAAGGAACACCTAGATTTGGAAGGGTTCTTGATGCAGGGAACCATTGGAGGGATAGATTCACTACCCCAAGAAGACTGCAACAGAACACAACATTTGTTTTTTATGGAAAGCTCAGGAAAGGGGGTTAGATAAAGGAAAACCCATTGACAAGCAGGAGTAGAGAGGTGTAAAAACAATGAAATCAACTCCAGGATTAGCTACTAGAAATGCAGGAAAGAAGAGGGGTAGGAAAAAGCAGAAGGACCTCTTGATGGAGTGTGGAAAGTTAATGATAGACTCGGGTAAGATGAAATACCTAATGAGTTACTCCTTCAGAAATATTTAATTATGAAGTTCACATCCTGGAATATCGGAGGTCTAGGTAGTAAAAGAAAACAAAGAATGCTTAGTTATAGAATGAAACAAGAAATGCGAGATATGATGTTCATCCACGAAACGAAATGTTCCATTCAGAAATTAAAACTAATTCATATCAAATGGCTCAATAGATTTGAGTTTCTAGAGGTTAAAGCTGAAAACACAGTGGGGGGCATTCTCACTCTTTGGAATCCCCAAAAAGTCAACATAATAGATGGAGAGGCATCTAGAAATTACTTATTAGTGGTCATTCAACGATTGGGGGTTTCGGAAACCTTCCTGGTCACAAATTTTTATGGTCCTCAAAGAATAGATGACAAACACAAATTGCTAGAATCCCTAATTGATCTCAGGAACAGAGAGGCTGGAATTCCTTGGATCATGGGAGGTGATTTTAATATGATCAAATCTCTTTCGAAAAAAAAAAGGAGGTACCAGAGCGCTAAACAAAGACTCCTTAGCATTCCAATCATTCACAAATGATATGAAAATGGTTGATTCAGAATTAAGCAACGACCTTTTTACCTGGAACAACAAAAGAGGAGGGGAGGCACACGTAGCCTCTAAATTAGACAGGTTTATGATATCAGAGGAGCTTATGCTTATAGATAAAGAAATAACAACAAGAGTTCATCCCTTTGGAGGTTCCGATCACTCGCCGATTCAATTGGAAATCAAGGGTATGGTTTCTCTAAGGAATATGCCCTTCAAATTCGAGAATATCTGGCTCTCCCACCTGGACTTCACCAGTAACATTGAAAGATGGTGGTCTGAAGACTTGCAATTCCAGGGATAAAAAATGTGCCTCCTTCATATAAGACTAAAACATATCAAGTTCAGGCTCAAAGAATGGAACAAGAAGGATTTTGGTAACATTTTTGTGAACAAGAAATCTTTGGAAATCAAAATTTATGAACTCAACGAGGAACTAATCGAAGATGGCTTTGACAAATTCAAAAGCGACCAGGCTAATAAACACCATCAAGAATGGGAAAATTTATGCAAACAAGAGGAAATATTTTGGAGGTAAAAGTCTAGAGTTCAATGGCTCAAGGAAGGAGAGCGGAATACAAGGTTTTTCCATAGATCCACTATGGCTAATAGAGCATACAACAGAATCTCTACGATAAAATATGAGAATGGGGAGCTTCAGAACACTCATAAGAATATTGACGCTGCACTTGTTCAGCATTTCCGAAACATCACTCGGGAAAATAATCCAGACAGGGAACAATCCATGAGGGAAATTACAAGGCATATCCTTAAGTTGGTGTCTAGAGAGGACGATTTTAACCTTAATCGACCTGTTACTGAAGAGGAGGTCAGCAAGGTTCTCAAAGACATGCAGAATTGCAAAGCACTAGGCCCAAATGGTTTCAATGTGGATTTTTTTAAAGCTTTTCGGCATATTGTCAAACAGGATATTCTGAATGTGGTGGAGGATTCTAGGGGTAGCAAAACTATCTTGAAAGCCCTCAACACCTCCTTCATCTCCCTGATCCCCAAACAGGGTTCAGCTCAAACTGCAGATAAGTACAGACCCATAACTTTATGTAATGTGGTATACAAGATAATATCCAAGGTAGTGGCCAATAGACTAAAACCTCTCCTTCCTTCTTTAGTGTCAGAGGAACAATCAGGTTATGTGGAGGGTAGACAGATTTTAAATAACATTATTCAAGCCCATGAGGTGGTTCACACGCTTACCAGTAAAAGGCAGGCGGGGATGATCATGCAATTGGATATTGTCAAAGCGTATGACAAGGTGAATTGGATTTACATCAAGAAGGTTCTCACTGCTTTTGGGTTCGACCACAACTAGGTAAGATGGGTCATGGCTCTCGTGACTACTTCCAGCTTCTCAATTTTGGTGAATGGCTCTCCCTCAGAGATCTTCTTTCCTCCTAGAGGCCTTAGGAAGGGAGACTCGCTCTCTCCCTTTCTTTTCATTCTCATGATGGAGGGGCTTGGAAGGTCCATTAAGCATGCCAAGGCAATGGGCAAAATCAAAGGGCTTCAATTATCTGAGAATGGTCAAGCTCTGACTCACCAACAATCTGTAGATGATACCATGCTGCGATAAATTCCCAAATTCAATGAAGCTTCAGCCTACAATCAAATCGTGAAGGAATTTGCCATGGCTACAGGTATGGAGGTCAATCTCTCTAAGTCAAAAATCTTCTTCTTAAACATTAACATTGCTATTCAGAGAAATATTTCAAGAATTCCTGGCTTCCAAAGGGATTCCCTCCCCACAAAGTATTTGCGAGTTCCTCTCACAGCCACACCAATGCACAAGAGTATGTAGTGATTAGGTTCAATAGATAGAGTATCCTCGAGGTCTCTGCAAGGTTCATAGTTTATCTTTGTTGTGTTTATTGGGCTTATTAGTTTGAACACACATTGAATTTTTAAACTATGATATAACATAAAAATTATTTTGTTCAAATTTGTGATCGCGAGAAATGATAGGAGGAGTGCGGAGATCTAAGATAACCACTCAATAGAGATGTTGAAAATATCGACAAAGAGACCTAGTGTGTGCAAGATTTGAGAGAAGGAAGACAATGTTCATGTCATATGCATCATAATCTCTTGTTGATATTTTGTAGCCCTCCATAAGAGTATTAAGAATGTAAACATCATTCCCAAGTATGATTGGCGAGGTGTGCTATAAACGAAAGAAAAGATAGCGAGGTGGCTAGTATCCTCCCATTATTCGTTGAATGAATATTGTTTGAGTAATGTTGTGACACAAGTCTTTGTAGGTAGGTGCAAAAAATGCAAGATTGATGGATGTGTGCTATATCTCGACTATTGAAAAGATGCAAAGTTTGTTCAAATTTCTCCAATGCATTAAGTGAATGTTAGATCCTTCACATAGCCTTTGTCCCAACTCTATGAAGACAACATTAAGGAGTTAGGTCACAATCTGTGGAATAACGTAATGGAGTTTTATTGTGACATTCATAAAGCCGTGTGATTGAGGTTGGGATATGATTTCTTTGGAAATGGCTTCACTCTTGTGGAGAAGAGGGAGGTGCAATTTTTTGCCAATAAAATAATATATTTTAACCCATCGAAAAGAATATTATTCTTGGTTTTAGAAAAGCCGGTGATTACCCCCAATACCATAGTTTAGAAATATTGTCTAGGAGAGGCATATAGTTGAGTAATCATGGTATGCATGTGATTTCTTGTATTCCGCCCCAAAAGAAAACTCAAGAACATAAAATAGAGATTACACATTTGTACAAAATCCTTTGAAAGGAGGCATCGGGTCATGGTGCTTGTCTCTTGAGGAAAGAGAATGTGTATCAATGATAAAATCGTTATTGGTGTGGATGCTGTTAGAGTTATTGAAAACAAGTATTATGTTGGAAAGAAGACCAAAATGGATATAGCCTAGCAATCAGTGAGCAATGTAGGAATTAATAACATGCTTCTTTTTTCCAATGTGATTAGGGAATACCATGACCTCTAGTCAAATGCCACCATGTTATACTTGTTTCCATGGAAAAGTATGTGGAAGATGGAAGAAGTGAGAGGAAAAGTATTGCAATGTGATTGATGGATGATTGGAAGGAAAATAAAGGCAGTTATAGCTAGAAAGAGTTGTAGGTATTGGATTTATGCCTTTTATAATATTTTGTTTTCTAAAAGCACGGAGGAAAGGCACAAGGTTATGTATGAAGGTGCCTCTTAAAACATGGTTAGATTATTGGATCAATTGAAGTTTGTTAGCATTTTGAGTGATATTGATAGAGAACAAGTTAGTTTGTGGTAATATTTTTTGGCATTTGTGAAAGAAACATATTGAGCACAATGAACTAATGTGCAAGTGAAAAATTAGTTGGAATTGTCTAGTGTAAGATAAACTTGATGATGCAAACAAATATTCTTAGTATATGCAAGTCTCTAGAAAAAAATAAAATGCACCAATATAATATTAAACTATTCCATTAAACCAACCATTTTATATAGTACATTATATTTCTCAACTTAATAATATCATTAAAAATAAATAACCTAATCCTCTTAAACTTTATCATATTCATGAGCAAATAATAATAATTAAAGAAGAAATTAAAACATTAATATCAAAGCCATATTTTAATTATATATATCCGGAGGTGAAGGGTGATGTTGGTGAATTTTGATTTCAGACTCAACGGCCCCATTTCAAATTTTTATAAAAGCTATGAACCGCCTCACCTGGTGCCAGCCTGTCGGATTCCAAAATCTTTAGGCATACGAAATGAAATCCCTAAAACATAAATAGCCCATCCAATCCTGCGGCATTAGGTAGGGAGGTTGTACAGTTGAAGCGAGGCGAGTATGGGCATTCCGTCCTTACGACAGGAAAGGAATGCGTAGAGGAGCCAGGCATGTGGGCGTTGTTTTCTAGCTTCCCTGATTATGCAGGAATGCGTAGAGGAGCCATGCATGTGGGCGTTGTTTTCTAGCTTCCCTGATTATGCAGGAATGCGTAGAGGAGCCATGCATGTGGGCGTTGTTTTCTAGCTTCCCTGATTATGCAGGAATGAGTAGAGGAGCCATGCATGTGGGCGTTGTTTTCTAGCTTCCCTGATTATGCCTTTACATTTGGCATTGTTCCATCTGATGCTAACGGTGGAGCTTCACAATCAGCCGACCCATACCAGTGCGTGGAATTTAATTTGTGAGTTGCCTGAGAGAGAAGAAATCAGATTTGTTAGATGTTTTTACCAGTTTTCTGGTTTGTTTTTTTGTTGTTTTTCTAGCATGGCCATGCTTAATTGAATAATTGTTACTGTGTCTGTCTTTCTGGGTTTTTGTTTGTTTTTCTTTTATTTTAGAATTTTTATTTTGGCTTGGTTCTGGTTTTCTCTTTTCAATTTGGGAGGAGAGGGAGAGGAGATTGGATCTAGTTGGTTTGGGTATTTAGAGGGAGAGGAGATTGGTTCTAGTTGGTTTGGGTTAGGAGGGAGAGGAGTTTGACTCTAATTGGTTGGGGTTAGGAGGCAAGAGAATGCTAAAGAGAAAAGAAGAGGACATGGGATCCCACTAGGACAAGGTATGCACCCTTTTATTTTTTATTTGTATTTTAAGATGGTTTTGTAATGGATCATCTGAATTAATTGTGTGCGCTTGGATCATTTTATTATCCACATTTGTCTTCCTAATACTCCTTGTTTTGGCTTTGTGTTTGCAGTATAAGGATATAATTACGGATTGATATGGGTCTTTTCTATTGCAGGTGAAAATCTAAATTATGGCTTTCCTAATTGATAATTTATTCATAAATAAAACTGTTATAGTTTTCCCTTGTATTTACACAACTCCATGTAATTCCATGTAAAGATAAACCCAATTTAAAGAATCCATGATATCTGATGGTTTGGATTTGTAAGACTGTATTTAAGAGGTGTCAATGTTCTTGGATAGTTACAGGTTTATTTTCTTTTATAATGTTCGTTTTTAATAGAGCAGAGTTATATTTTTCAGCATGCGTTTGTTTTGCTTTTGCTTTTAGAGAAACCCGGTAAATTTTAAATCAATGAAAACCTTTTAAAAAAATTGGGGTTTATCAGGATTCGTTCAAAGATATGGTCTCACACAACCCCAGTTGGCATAGCTATGGAAACAAATCCTTGCGTGAGGGTAAGCACTCTTGGTTTCTCCAAGGCAATGCGGCCCTGTTCTGGTTTTTGTTTTGTTCTTGTCTCTGCTGCCCGGTAAGGTAATAGGCTCTGCAATAACTTCCTCTGCTGCCCAGTAAGGTAATAGGCTCTGCAATAACTTCCTCTCCTTCATGCCTCTGCCCCTGCCCACTGCTGCTCACGGTTTTGTCAGAGGGACAACGCTTTCTCTGGGGCAATAGGTCTTGTGATTTTTGCTAATGAGTAGTTTAGGGTAGGCACTTTTATTTTGTCAAAGGTTGAAGCAAAATTGCTGCCTCCTTGTTTGAAATGAATCTCTTAGAAATGGTGTCATACAGGTTTAGCATTCTTTATTCTCTCTTGATCAGTATACTATGAACATTTTTGTGAGATAGCCCATACAAGTGTGTTTTCTATTTCTGAACAATTTTGTGGAGGAGGTAGCCCATATTAGTGTCATTTTTGTGATTTTAGCCCATATTATTAGGGGTTGCTGATATTGTGTGAGAAAATAGAGGATATTTAGTTGTTCAAGACTTTCTATTAGCATGCATAACAATATATATTGCAGTTTATTACTTTTAATTTCATGTGAAATGAGTGGGGAAATTTATAAAAGCCAAATTTCTATTATGTGTCCCATTTATTTATTTTGAATTGGATTTGAA
>APFE031031289.1:98963-116666 GCA_000404065.3 Pinus taeda | reverse complement strand
CATGAACCAACCATGAAAGTGCGTGAACTTTTCTCCACATGAAATAAACTTTTCTCTGCATGAAATTTCGTGAACTTTTCTCTACATGAAATAAACTTTTCTTTGCATAAAATTCCATGAACGTTTCTCCACATGAAGTAAACTTTTCTCTACATAAAATTCCATGAACTTGAAAATAATTTTGCTGCTCTATAATTTATCATCTGAGTGATTTTCCATCAAGTACAACACTTTAGCCATAATTCCAACAATCTCCCCCTTTGGACTTGATGGCAAAGCTTACTTGTGAACTGTCATCTGATCCCTTTTTGTTTTCCGGTAACCCATGCACTCTGTCACATCTAATGTTTCTTCTGTAGATTCATCTGAATGTATACAAGTGAGATGATCTTCTATGAGAGGGTTGCCATCAAGTACAACACATGCATCATAATGCCAACAGTAAAACCGTTATAAATTTTGCAGTCGCAATTTTACTTATATTTACAGAAAACAATTAATATATTAACTTCTCTTTTGGTTCCATTTTTAGGCAAAGGAAACAACAAAGAGACAGAAGATTGTAAGCATGCGAAGGGGGGGCAGCACTCCACATAGGTTTGTAGAAGGCCAGGGACCTGCAACAAGCCCTGGGGATAACCTAGAATTATGGGTACAGCTTGGGGAGGAGACTCGTGATACCAACCTTGCAATATTAGAGATGGTACAGGAGCTGGAGAATGAAATGGCTTAGTTACGAGAGGATAACGCCAGATTAACTATGGAGCAGGAAAGAATTCTAAAGAGCCTATCAGATAAATAGAATCAACAACTGTTGAATCCCAGTGCTGAGCAGCAGAGAGTGTCAGAAGAACAAAATCACCATACAGAACCAGAGGGGTCAGAAGGAAGGAATGAAGAGCAGGAGGAATGGTCTAGTAATGCTTCCGAACAGCAGACATCAAAAAAACAACAGACAGAGTTGCAAGGGGATTTCCGCAAGATCAAACTGCCACACTTTGATGGAGAACAAGAGGGAGCAGCTGAGGCATGGTTAATTAATATGAACAAATACTTCCAGTTGTACGAATACGATCACAACCTGAAAGCACAATTAGCCATTTTCCAGTTACAAGGGAAGGCCACCTTGTGGTGGGAGGAAGTCAAGATCGTGAAAGAAGTAAGTGAACAGAGAATTAGCTGGGACAAATTTCAAAGATATTTCAAGGAAAGGTACATGACAGAACGTTTCTACGATGAGAAGTCAAGGGAATTCCATGATTTGCATCTGAAACAATGGACCATGGATGAATTCATTACTCGGTTTACATCATTGCTTCATTATGTACCTTACATTAGGGAGAAAAAGGCTAAAGTACAGAGGTTTATTAGCACCCTGCCCTCGTATATGAGGTAAAGGATTGAGTTTGACAATCCGAAAACAATGGACAAAGCAATACGCAAACCCAGAATTTGTTACCAACAAAGTAAACAGAAGGGAGAAGATCCAGGTAAAAGATGGACCGATAAGAGGAACAACAAATTGGCTGGAAATAGTAAAGGGAGTCAGAGAGGAGGTAGTAAGGGCTTGGCAAAAGGGAAAAATAGTAAAAATATCTAGAAAGGCCCCCTCAGGTAAAAGCCAATGGGAGAGTCCAAGATCAGCGAGCCATCTGGAAAATTTGACCATGAAGGGGCAGCAGGGCCCCCCGTGCAGTGTTGGGGGTGTGGTGGACCTCGTTACGTCAAAACTTGCCTGCAACAGAAGGGAACCAAATAGATTTCCCAGGTCCATGAAGCATTGGCAGTGGTGATGTGGTATATAGTCTACCAAGGATTAATGGCGCCCTGGAAGATCATCAGGTAAAGTACCAGCCGACTATGGTGGAATTTGAAGGTAAAACCTTAGACCTTACTATAACTGTTTTAATTGACCCTAGAGCCACATTATGTTATATTAGTCCTAAGGTTGTAGAGCACTATAAACTACAACTTGTTAAATTCAAGAATCCTTGGTTAGTACAGCTAGCTACTGGGGCTAAGAGACGAGTGCTTGCAAAAGTCAATGACTGCCCTTTAAAGATAGCGGGACAGCCAATGTTAGCAGATTTAAATGTGCTCCCCCTTGGGTCATATGACGCTCTAATCGGTATGGATTGGCTAGAAAAACACTGGTCCCTTGTCAACTGCAAAACCAAGACCATCTATTACAGGGATGAACTTGGAAAATAGCAGGAAATGCAGGGGATTAAGCGATCTGTGCAGATTCGGCCCATAACTGCCTCTTAGTTGGAAAAATGTATTAGGAAAGGGTGTCAAATGTATGCCATCCAAGTAGGCCACGCTAACCCAAAAGACAAATCAGCTGCATTAAACAACATCCCCATGATACAAGAATTTGCAGATGTGTTTCCTGAAGAGATTCCTAGATTTCCCCCTAAAAGAGATATAGATTTTACTATCAAATTGGTACCAGGGGAAGCCCCGGTATCTCGAGCACCTTACGGAATGAGTACACCTGAGTTGACAGAATTAAAGATGAAGTTGTAGGAACTGCTGGACAAAAATTACATTCGCCCT
This sequence comes from Pinus taeda, assembly GCA_000404065.3. NCBI lineage: Eukaryota > Viridiplantae > Streptophyta > Pinopsida > Pinales > Pinaceae > Pinus > Pinus taeda. Next base: position 114,107 of record APFE031031289.1, on the reverse strand, counting down.
AGCATGTCTCCGTGGGGAGCTCCGGTACTATTTGTGAGGAAAAAGGATGGGACTCTTTGTATGTGTATAGATTACCATCAGTTGAATAAATTGACCATTAAGAATAAGTATCCTTTACCTAGGATCGATGAACTTTTCGATCAAGTAAAGGGAGCAACAGTATTTTTGAAGATCGATCTGCGATTGGGTTATCACCAAATCAGAATCAAGGACGAGGATATAACTAAGACTGCTTTTAGAACAAGCTATGAGCATTATGAGTTTGTGGTGCTACCCTTTGGGTTAACTAATGCCCTTGCAACCTTTATGTGTTTAATGAACAACATATTTCATCAATATTTGAATCGATTTGTGCTAATCTTTATCGACGATATACTTATATATTCTCGCACCATGAAGGAACATAAGGAGCACCTTAGATTGGTGCTACAAACCCTCCGAGAACACCAACTGTATGCCAAGTTCAGCAAATGTGACTTCTTTAAGGAGGAAATACAGTATTTGGGGCATATAATCAAAAAAGAAGGGATCATAGTGGACCCTGAAAAGATAAAAATGATAATGGAATGGCCAGTACCAAGGGATGTGGCAGACATTCGATCCTTCATGGGACTAGCTAGTTATTATAGGCAATTTGTAGAAGGATTGTCAAGAGTAGCGTACCCTATTACTTCCTTGCAGAAAAAGAGATGAGCTTTTAGATGGACCCTAGAATGCCAAGCAAGTTTTGAGCAGCTTAAGCATTTTCTCACCACCGCACCCATTTTGAGCATAGACGACCCCAATAAGGATTATGTGGTGTGCACTGATGCAAGCAAGGAAGGCATCGGAGGCGTGTTGATGCAAGAAGGTAAGGTAATTGCTTACGAGTCAAGGACATTGAAAGAACATGAGCAGAAATATTCCGCTTATGAATTAGAATTGGCAACCGTCATACACGCTTTGAAGATGTCGCGACATTACCTTATGGGAAGAAAAGTTTTATTGTTGAAAGACCACCACAGTCTGACCAACTATTTTAGCCAGCCCACTTTAAATGCTAGGCAAGCACGGTGGGTGGATTTCCTAATTGGTTTTGACTTTGAGATCAAACATTTGAAAGCGAAGGAGAATGAGGTGGCAGATGCGTTAAGTCAAAAGTTACAGTGCTTGTATGAAATTACTTGTAGTGAATGAAAAAGCCCCTTCGAGGAGATGATTAAAAGGGGAGCCAAGCAAGACGCTGTATACCAGCAGATAAAACGGCAAGTACAGTAGCCTACCAGCAAGGAAAATTAGCTAGATTATGGGGTAGATGATGCTGGAATGTTGTACTATAGGAAGAGGCTATATGTGCCCAAAAAGAACAACATCAAAAGTCTGATTTTAGATGAATTTCATATTAGCCACTATGATGGACACCCATGTTATCAGAAAATGATCACTGCCATCCAAAAAGAATACTTCTGGCCGAGTATGAAGAGACATGTGGCGGAATACTTGGCATGTTGTTTAGAATGTCAACAAATCAAGGCAGAACATTAGCACCCTGCCAGACTATTGCAACTGTTACCCATTCTGGAGTGGAAGTGGGAAACCATTTCTATGGACTTCATAACAGGTTTGTGCAAGACAAGGAAAAATAGCGACTCCATCATGGTGGTGGTGGACAAATTAAGTAAATCAACACATTTTATCCCTGTGCAATCTACTTATAGAGCTGTGCAGAATGCTCATACTTTGATGCAAAACATATTTAAGTTGCATGGGCTACCAAAAACGATAATCTTCGACCCTGATGTAAAATTCACATGGGTCTTTTGGAAAACATTGTTTACAGAACTGGGAACTCAACTAAACTTTAGTACGGCATATCACCCTTAGAAAATGGGCAAACAGAATGGGTGAACCATGTGGTGGAAGACATGTTGAGGGCATATGTTATGCAACAACCAACCAAGTGAGAAGATTACCTGCACTTGGTCGAATTTGCATATAATAATGGCTATCATGCGTCACTGCAAATGAGCCCATTTGAAGTGTTGTATGGATGAAAGTGTCACACACCGTCAAGTTGGAGTGGACTAGAAGACAAATTAATGTTGGGGCCAGAAATGCTTGGGGAAATGGAAGAAATGGTCAAAAGGGTATGGTCAAATTTAAAATTTTCCCAAGATAGGCAAAAGAATTTTGCCGATTGGAAAAGGAGGTTTAAAGAATACCAAGTCGGTGATCATGTGTATGTAAGAATTCAAGAAAAGAGGAGCACATTGTAGTGGAGCGGGTGCACCAAATTGGCACTCTGATATTGTGGATGATGAAACTCAGATCTGGGTATAAGCCCAAAATCCCAAATTCTTAAAAATCTTGAACCCTCGCTGCTTTTCCGAGTTGAACCTGTTGCCATTGTTGTATAATATACAGAGATTTCACATGCAAATTCTGGAATTCTTCTAAGCACCAAAGCCCTGTACGTATTCAGAGCACAGATATGTAGCTATCGAAATTATCAGTAGTTACGAAGGAAAATTATATCGGTAAATTCCCAGACAAGCGGAGACTATGAGAGCTCCCATCTACCATTTTATAATTCAACAACATAAACATATACGGCCGCACAGTGGATGTAATAAGAACCAAAATTCTCACATGCATTAATTGTAAACATACACAGCCTTTGCACGCTCAATTCCATTACACACAGGTTTTACCTCCCACGTTTCAATGCCACGTGGTTTTTTTTTTTAATGTAAATCACAGCGACAGTTTTGCTGTCTATATAAAAACCCACGCACTACAATTCTTACCTGTATTATTATGATAGTGCCCAACCTTTAACGTATCCATTGCGCGCTGTCCTATGTGCTGTCTACCAGTTTGCCATTAAAATTCAGAACGCACAGTATTTAGAGTTACCACAGCATACAATATAAAGACACGCATCCAGGAGATAGCGCGCACACAGCTATTAATATACACATAAACACAACACACATATATTATAATATGAATAACACAACACTGTTACACGTAAGGCATTTCAGCCTTAGAATTAAACTCACGCTGGACTACATTTTTTTTTTCTCACAAATTTCCTCACAAAAGTAAGATACCTCTCACCCCCATCACATTACATTTATATAAGATGCATTAAGAAGGATGATCAGATCCTCTACTGATTTTTCTCCATAATGAAAGCTCTCCAAAAAGCTTGCATGGCTGTATCTATCTTATCTGCCTTCGCTTTTTCTGCTTTAAAACAGGCTTTTCTCTATTCTGATCTTCTGGTCCACATTTGCTTTGTTGTTGGTTGCTCCTGCATCAGACTCCCGAGGCACAAAATATTTATGACCTCCTGTTCATATGCTTCTGCTGGTCTTTAGCAATTTTATCCACTGCATTCCTTCACTGCAACCAACCTCTGCAGTAACAGCCTCCTCTATTACACGATACCTCACCAAGCCCTCCGCACTTGGTCTTTTGGCATCCTCTAGGTTGTTGCAAATCTTCTCACCTTCCGCTGCCGCCATCTGCACAATAGCAAGACCATAAATTCTTCATCTTTAACTCAAGTGTACCTCTTTCCGCAGAATCTTATTGCTCTGATACCACCTGATGAAACTGAGATCTGGGTATAAGCCCAAAATCCAAAATTCTTAAAAATCTTGAACCCTCGTTGCTTTTCCGAGTTGAACTTGTTGCCATTGTTGTATAATATACAAAGATTTCACATGCAAATTCTGGAATTCTTCTAAGCACCAAAGCCCTGTATGTCTTCAAAGCACAGATATGTAGCTATCGAAATTATCAGTAGTTACGAAGGAAAATTATATCGGTAAATTCCCAGACAAGCGGAGACTGTGAGAGCTCCCATCTACCATTTTATAATTCAACAACATAGACATATACGGCCGCACAGTGGATGTAATAAGAACCAAAATTCTCACATGCATTAATTGTAAACATACACAGCTTTTGTGCGCTCAATTCCATTACACACAGGTTTTACCTCCCACGTTTCAATGCCACGGGTTTTTTTTTTTTAATGTAAATCACAGCGACAGTTTCGTTGTCTATATAAAAACCCACACACTAAAATTCTTACCTGTATTATTATGATAGTGCCCAACCTTTAACGTATCCATTGCGCGATGTCCTATGCGCTGTCTACCGGTTTTCCATTAAAATTCAGAACACACAGTATTTAGAGTTACCACAGCATACAATATAAAGAAACGCATCCAGGAGATAGCGTGCACATAGCTGTTAATATACACATAAACACAACACACATATATTATAATATGAATAACACAACACTGTTACACGTAAGGCATTTCAGCCTTAGAATTAAACTCACGCTGGACTACATTTTTTTTTTCTCACAAATTTCCTCACAAAAATAAGATACCTCTCACCCCCATCACATTACATTTATATAAGATGCATTAAGAAGGATGATCAGATCCTCTACTGATTTTTCTCCACAATGAAAGCTCTCCAAAAATCTTGCATGGTTGTATCTATCTTATCTGCCTTCGCTTTTTCTGCTTTAAAACAGGATTTTCTCTATTCTGATCTTCTGGTCCACATTTGCTTTGTTGCTGGTTGCTCCTGCATCAGACTCCCGAGGCACAAAATATTTATGACCTCCTGGTCTTTAGCAATTTTATCCACTGCATTCCTTCACTGCAACCAACCTCTGCAGTAACAGCCTCCTCTGTTACACGATACCTCACCAAGCCCTCCGCACTCGGTCTTTTGGCATCCTCTAGGTTGTTGCAAATCTTCTCACCTTCCGCTGCCGCCATCTGCACAATAGCAAGACCATAAATTCTTCATCTTTAACTCAAGTGTACCTCTTTCCGCAGAATCTTACTGCTCTGATACCACCTGATGAAACTGAGATCTGGGTATAAGCCCAAAATCCCAAATTCTTAAAAATCTTGAACCCTCGCTGCTTTTCCGAGTTGAACCTATTGCCATTGTTGTATAATATACAAAGATTTCACATGCAAATTCTGGAATTCTTCGAAGCACCAAAGCCCTGTACGTCTTCAGAGCACAGATATGTAGCTATCAAAATTATCAGTAGTTACGAAGGAAAATTATATCGGTAAATTCCCAGACAAGCGGAGACTGTGAGAGCTCCCATCTACCATTTTATAATTCAACAACATAAACATATATGGCCGCACAGTGGATGTAATAAGAACCAAAATTCTCACATGCATTAATTGTAAACATACACAGCCTTTGCGCGCTCAATTCCATTACACACAGGTTTTACCTCCCACGTTTCAATGCCACGGGGTTTTTTTTTTAATGTAAATCACAGCGACAGTTTCGCTGTCTATATAAAAACCTATGCACTACAATTCTTACCTGTATTATTATGATAGTGCCCAACCTTTAACGTATCCATTGCGCGCTGTCCTATGCGCTGTCTACCGGTTTTCCATTAAAATTCAGAACGCACAGTATTTAGAGTTACCACAGCATACAATATAAAGACACGCATCCAGGAGATAGCGCGCACACATATGTTAATATACACATAAACACAACACACATATATTATAATATGAATAACACAACACTGTTACACGTAAGGCATTTCAGCCTTAGAATTAAACTCACGCTAGACTACATTTTTTTTTTCTCACAAATTTCCTCACAAAAATAAGATACCTCTCACCCCCATCACATTACATTTATATAAGATGCATTAAGAAGGATGATCAGATCCTCTACTGATTTTTCTCCACAATGAAAGCTCTCCAAAAAGCTTGCATGGCTGTATCTATCTTATCTGCCTTCGCTTTTTCTGCTTTAAAACAGGCTTTTCTCTATTCTGATCTTCTGGTCCACATTTGCTTTGTTGCTGGTTGCTCCTGCATCAGTGGACCATTCCAGGTCTTGGCAAGGATTGGGGTGGTGGCTTACTAGCTCTCCTTGCCAAGTCACATCCAAGTCCACAATGTCTTCCATGTCTCCGTATTGAAAAAATACATCTATGACCCTAAACATGTAATCATATGGCAGGATGTACAGGTAAGAATCATTCTGGTAACCAGTCTGAAAGTTTTTCTTAAAAAGAAAATCACTTAGAACGTTACATGTTGTAGGTCGAACCAGAAGGAGAAATCTTGGTGGAGCCACTGAACATTCTCTACTGGAGAGAAGTACAGCTACGGAAGCGAGCTATTACCCAAGCTAAAGTGTAGTGGCAGCACTTTGGGCCTGATGAGGCCACCTGGGAGGATGAAGAGCTTATGAAACAAGCTTACTTGAGGCTGTTTATGGTCAAAAGACATCGGGAGGATGTCCAATCTCAGGAGTGGGAGATGTGATGCCCCAAGAAAATGTAAATATTTAATTTTATTACAATAAGAGACAAATTGAATATGACAATATTAATCATTTGAAATTTAATAATCCTTTTATTATTATTTAAAAAAAAGAGTAAGAAATATTCTGTTGATGTTCTGGCAACTTCTTGAGGAGGAAGTTGGGCAAAAAGAGGTTGTTGTTGTTGCAACCCTAACTACCTCCCCTAACTCGAAGGCTTTCCAGAGAAAAGGAGGAAGGTAGAGGAAAAATTTAGGTTGTATGGACAAGGAGAGAGGAACGAAGAAAAACGGCTAAATTTTGTAGAGACCAGATAGCCAAGCACAAGTGCAATTGCTCTTGCTGAGGACGGTGGTCCTGCAAGAGAGCTAAGGGGGGAGATTTGGTCTCAAAAGACAATCTCACGGTCGGGTGGTGTGACTAGCTACATCTAGAGTTGATCTCTTTCTGTGAAGATACTTAATTAAAGCGACCAGGTATGAAATAATCTCTGCTGAATTGAGATATTATGACTATGAATTGTTGATATTATGTCTCTGTGGATGTGATGGTGCTTGAAAAAGGTTCTACTAGTAGGATACTATAAATATGCTTTTGAAGGAACCCAGATACATATTTATTTTAGAAAATCGATATTTCTTAAGCACAAAAAATAATGACTGTGGAAACTAAATCAGCCTGTAGAGAAACAATCTTGTTGTGGTTTGGACTACAACACATTTGACTCATTTATTTATTTTGTGTTCCTAAATACCTTTCACCATGAATATAATTATACTAGAAGTGGGAAAAAACTCAATATTGACCATTTAAAATTATGAGAAGAATTGAAAACAGTTAGTGCCACCGAATTACCATATACAGGAAATAATGTGAAAACATACAGTTCTGTTTTAGTCTTTCTTTTAAACAAATTATCGGGAATTCTGAGGGAATGGTGGAAGTTAACGTATAGTTCCATCTCATACAAGAAGAATAGTAAATATATATATTGCTGCACCATTCAATAGAAAATAAAATCTGAACACTGAAGAGTTATAAGAGAAATTCATGCAACAGTTCTGGCATATATGAAGGAGATAACCGTAATATATTACACTGCACCATTCTGGTAAGTAAACGAATTACACAGACTCCAACAAAACCATATGGATAACCAAGAGTAAGCCCTGAGGGCCAAAGTATACAATTCTTATTTCTCAGAAAATTCAGGCAACAAAAAAACTAATACAAAGGAGCTCAGAAATCGCATACCAAAACTGTTAACACTCAAAAGAATAACTGTGCAAGGGTAGGGTCACAATCCTAGAAATTGGAGGAAAACGACCTCGTACAGGTCATCCGGGACTTGAATGCTAGAGGGACCTAATGGGATTTCCATGGGTCGAGTCTTACAAATAGATCCTCTCTCGCCAAATTAGAACTTCCTGGGTGAAACCCTCTACATAGACTCTAGAAAATTTAGCAGTGTGAATAATTTCACAATGATACTAGGGGATAAAGGAGAAATAAAATCAAATAAACCCAACTTTGTTGATGAGGCTTCAGACCTAGTAGGAACAAAGATAAATTGTTTAGGACATTGCGGGGAGGAAGAACCCTGAGTGAGGGTTTAATGAGAAATTCTTACATGATATTTTCGGAAGAATAGAGATAACAACAATGGTAAAAGAGGCTCGAAGCCGCACATTAGAATAAACATAACCCTGTGTGCACAAATCATATAATCTAGAACACAGACATAGGAACAATTTTTAGAAGTAAATCCGGAGACCCACACACACACACACACATATATATATATATATATAAACATACAAATGCATAAAGGAAAGTTAACCAAGCATCCATTAGAGCAGTTGCACCAGACGGTGAATTGTAATCGGAAGTATACAACAGGCTTACAGCCGATAAATTTCCTTATACACTTTCAAAATTAGGAAAGAAACTGTCCAGACCAGGGATGATGACACCATTGTGGGTGAATAGCCATGAAACCCTTGGGTATACAGAAAAGACCATTAAAAGTATTCTGAGGGCGATTCTAGTCATCAGGGTGACCACCCTCCAAACCCTCTGAACGTTTAACACTTGCAATATAAAAAAACAACTTAAGGTGTGAACTGGAAAGAGCCAGAGTCATTACATTAATGAGAACTGAAACTCCAGCTAGAAAGCACTTCCTCCACGGTGGATCTTACCTGGGAAAAATGTCAAGCTAATGTTGTAGGAGCTCCTCTCCTCCCGAATTAACCAAGGGTACGTTGCCCATCATGCTGCGAGACATATGAAACCACAAGAGGGAGAGCCCAATTAGAGTTGCAGTAAATGACTTCATCATAGAAAAATATACGTAACAACAAAAAAATAGCTCAAGGACTACCTGTAGGTCATTTAGCTGGCAAATACTAGGTTTGAGGCAGAACACTGGTAGTGACCAGGCTCTATGCACCAACAGAATAGAGCTATCAAGGAAGCAGCATGACTGGAGCAGGTTTTGCCAGAGGTTTTCCTCCAAATGAAGTCCCGCTCATGGCGAACCACGAAAGAGGTAAACCCCGAGGAGACTACTGTTGTTGGATTGCAGAGGGAAGAGTGCACCGTTGATTAGAGCGAGATCCCCAAACAGATAGATGAGACCAGACAGTTCTGCTCAGGCCACGTACCAGACAAAGCAGAGGAGTTAATAAAAATCGCAATGAGATTGCATACCACGTGATGGCAGCAGGGTAAACAAATACTTGTAAACAAATGTGTGCCGCGTGGACCTCTAGGTGGTAAGCAAACCTTAGTGTTAAAGGCGATCATTAATATGCTGACGTGTTCTTTGAAATTACAACTACGTAAATCCCAAGAGGTGGATGTATTATAGTTGCGGTAATTTTTTTTTTAAGTGGAGATGTTACACTTCCGTGCAAACAGGGAGCATTATTCCACAAGAACGTTTCATACTTCAATGGTACTTAACTGAATTAAAGAACCGTTTCATCCATTGATGTCTCCAGTCCCCATTGTCGTGGTTATGGATGATTGTCGGGCATAAATGCTTCAACTGTCATTGTAATGGATGAAAATGTGTCCTTATTACTCCAACTTTGAAAATTCATATGTTTCATAATGCAAAGAGACATCATTTTCAAAGGAGCTTTCAAAGACGCGTGTTTCACACTAATTTTTTAATTTCATTTTTTCTTAATCCTACATACGTGGAAAGAAATAAGAGGCAAAGTAATTTTTTAATGGTAATTTGGTAAACAAATAATTTAAGTAGTGTTTAAACAGTTGATTTAGATATGCAAGGAAGTTATCACTTTCAATTTCATTCATTGATATAGTGGCCACTACGAGAATATACTGGCATTTTTCAATTTAGTCCATCCGATCAAAAATATTAATTAAGAAAATTATTAAAGTGGCCAACTCCAATAGGAGGGATTCGCTTTTCAGATATCCTAGCACATCCAAATGAATAGTTTATGAATAATCCATTGTCATTGTCACAAGTCACCATAAGTCATTCACCAATATAGCTAGCAAATTGGCTTGAATAGTGTTAAAAATTACAAAAATTCCTCAATTTTATATCATTTGAGGAGGCTTAATGGTCAAAAGCATGTATTTCCTCCTAAAAAGTGATAGGAATAGTTTATGAATAATCCATTGTCTTTGTCATGGTCATAAGTCAACATAAGTCACTCATGAGTATAATTAGCAAATTGGCTTGAATAATGCCAAAAATTACAAAAATTCTTTAGCTTTATACCATTTGACTAGGCCTAATGGTTAAGAGCATGTATTTCTTCATAAAAGGTCATAGGTTCAAAACCCAAGGAGAATAGACTAGAATGTGTATGCCTTAATAAACTTAGCAGCGTAACGATCAAATAACTGCACGTGGCTATAACCTTAAAATTGAATAATAATAATGAATACTTTACTACATGTATATATCAACATGCATTATTTCCACTTCTAAAAATGACACCTATCTAAATATATCAACCGTAATTATTTGATGTAAATAATTTTATACATATATTTTATTATTATATTAATATCATAATTAAACATTAATAATATATTAATATTATAAATATACATTATGGTTCTTGTGTCCTCATGGTTAATGTTTTTGTCAATTGGATGGGATTGCAGGTCCACTATTTGACAATGCTGTTGGGATTTGATTCGAGTCCAAGAAAGCCAAGCCTTCTTCCTACAGAGTTGTTTATGGGTCGAAGGATTGTCACATCCATATTTGATGGATTCAAGGGAAAATCCCAATTCCCTAGTCTTATAACGAAATGTGTAAGCAAAGTAATGAATCACGAGATGAAAATTGTATTTAAAACTAATGATTCATACTTTATGAGTTTAATTTTCTTACAATATGTAGTTTGATTGCGGGAAGTCCACGTAAAGGAATTCATTACCCATGAGCTGCCTTTTGAAGATATTATATTTGAATTATTGTTAGAATGCAGGAGTTTGAGATAGTATAAAGAAAATGGTGTATTTACGCCTTTTTATTAAAGGTTTGTGGACTTATGGGGAAAGCTTTATCATAATTGTTTAATTCAACTTCTTTAAATATTCTAATATATTTAAATGTCTTACTATAAAGAAAATGGTGTATACGTTTTATTAAACGTTTGATTCACTGTAGTTTACGTTTGTGGACTTATGGGGAAAGTTTTATCATAATTGTTTATCTCAACTTCTTTAAATATTTTAATATATTTAAATGTCTTACTATAAAGAAAATATATTTAAATGTCTTACTATAAAGAAAATGGTGTATTTACGCCTTTTATTAAACGTTTGTGGACTTATGGGAAAGCTTTATCATAATTGTTTAATTCAACTACTTTAAATATTTTAACATATTTAAATGTCTTACTATAAAGAAAATGGTGTATTGACGTTTTATTAAACGTTTGATTCACTGTAGTTTACGTTTGTGGACTTATGGGGAAAGCTTTATCATAATTGTTTAATTCAACTTCTTTAAATATTTTAATATATTTAAAAGTCTTAGTATACGAAAATGGTGTATTAAAATATTTAAATGTCTTACTATAAAAAAATTGGTGTATTGACTTTTTATTAAACGTTTGAATTCACTGTATATAAAAATAAAATTGATTTATTTTTATAATTAATTTATGTTTAATATATATTTATAAATATTATGTTTTTTTAATTTATTATTGGATCAAAATATATTTAATTATTTATTTATAGATTTTATAGCTAATTAATAATTATATATAATAATTTTATAACTAACAATTTTAGATAATTAATTTATTTTATTTTAAATATATATTAATTTGAATTAATTTATTTCAACGTAAATTTATAAATACATGACTTTTTACTTATATTTTGATTAAAATATAATTTAACTAATTTTAGATTACTCTATAACCAAGTAATATTTATAATAACTTTGATAATCAACAATTTTAGATTAATTTATTTTATGATTTACTGGTTCAAATTGTCCATGGTGTTTTGAAATATACACATGAACAAGGATAGAAAAACTATAACATCCAAAGGGAAAGCATAAAGAAGAATTTAAAGGTAAGGCTAAGAAGATGGTAGTTAAACATGACGATATCAATATATATTGTGTAATATTAGAGATTTAGAGCAGGGAAAATTTTAAGAACCCACCCCTTGAAATTATATGTATAATAAATGAGCAAATCCCCATGCTACATATAAAAATGTACATATTGTTTTTTCAATTATATAATATGCATATATAATTTTTTGGAAAATCTTTTATTGAATTATAATTTTTTGTTAAAAATCTAGTGGCAATTTTTTCTCTAAATTATAAAACATTGTAAAGTCATTGCAAATAGTGTTACTCCTCAACATAGTCCTTTGGTGGCTAAATTGGTGATGCCACCATCAATGTGTTCAAAACATTCAAAAGTTATATTTTTGCACTGGGTGAGATCAATGCAACAACTTGGAAAAGTTCATATGACCATTAGTCTATATGACATTATTTCCCTACCCATCGGTTTCAAGTTGGGAGTTACTCATTTTTAAGAGCATTTTCTCTACTTGTTGAGTTGTACTAGGGTTGGTTTGGCGGCATTTGGGGGTAATTAGGTTGGTTAGGAGTTATTTTTTGAGATAAATTCTAAACCCTCATCATGAATAGTACTAAAAATTAGTGTAAGTCACATTGTTCCACCAAATAACTACTGATAATTAAATTAAAATTTAGAAATCTCCACTCTAAAAAAAATCATCTATTAAGATAATAATTAATAAATATTTTTTTTTGTAAGTTTGGAAAGATCTTTTCATTCATCTTCTTCAAAAAGCAAGTTACAATTAGAAATCAAGGAGTTCAGTAGCCTCAACTTGCCCATAGGGAAACCAAGTCTGTCGACCACCAAACATCATTGTATTCCATCCAAAAAAGTAAAAGCTTGAGAAGGTATAACAGATCCTTATATGGCTGAATGTTTTGTAAAATTCTATGATCTAAGTAATTAAAACATAAAAGTATGATTGAAAACTTTACCATATATAGTTAAACAAAAATTAAAATGAAACTAAACGATGCATAAGGATATCTGTCCAAGGAATCCATAGGGACTAGATCTTTCACACTTGAACCCAACAACTTAGACTGGGGGAGGCACAAAATTTGTTTCTCAATGCAGCTAAGGCAGACATTTTGTTGTGGAAGTTGTTATTGAATGAGATGAAATTCCTTAAGAAGATCTTGAAAACCAGGGTCAAGTTTAGAGGGAACAACCGGAGGGTTCATGATGGTGTTGGCTACAATTTTCTTCATTAACCAATACAAGTAGACAATATGCTTATTCGATATGTGCAGCCTCTAGAGTGGCCAAGGTCTGAGACCAGGTCTCTCTAATCTTCCATGTGAATCTCCATTTCTACGAGTCGATTAAGCTTTGATTCCCAATTCAATATCAACTATCAAACCTAAGAATGGGTTCTTGTTTGGTAAGTGTGGGCGACATATTGGATTATCTAAGTTGCAGATTTGTGACCCTGACCCCTCGGTTGATGGGGTTGGGTTGGACTATTGATGTAGCTCTATCCCACATTCTTTATGCGACCACATCCATGCCTTACCGAAGAGCCAGAACCTGAGGTGGGGCAATCCATGAAACATGTCTGTAAAGAAATGGGGGTGGGGGGGGGGAGAGACTTTTGAAATAGATAATCGAAACACCGAGTGTGAAGCAACTAGGTGTTCTCACGTCTTGGTCATTACACAAACGATAAATACCTAGAAGGTGTACATAGAATAATGGCATCAAGCACTGAACATTGGGCCTTAACCCAACCACTACAAAGAGAATAAGATGGGTATGTCGCCCAAGGAAAGGAATCATGGACCCAAGATACCCAGCCCACTTAGGACCAAAGAAAATGAAAAAGTAAAAAAGCCAGATTCATAAGACCATGTTTCATCCACACTTTCATAGATAATAAATGAAGGATATGGCGAACACAGACAACAAAACATGTAGAATATTGAGAAATCCAAGCTCTAGAAAGACCATACATTCCCATATGGTTGAGTAAAATTACATAGAGAAAAAAGACAACGGGATAGAATGCAGACAGTTCATAACACAACCCTTCGAGATCTTTCCATAATTCATGATAGATAGTCCAATCACTTGCAACACACATTTAATGGAACATTCCTTTTCCAAATTGACATAGGCATGAAGGACACCGAGAGCATGCAATGAAAAGGATAGAGATAAATAATATACCCAAGTTCTAAGGACATGACGCGAAGGGAGTCAGCTGCACCTGAGTAGCCCACCTACATAGCTTCCTTCTAGAGTAACCTTGAGAAACCCAAGGCCACAAAACCAATATCAGAGACGAAAACCAGTAAACCAATGCCCAAGAATGAGCAAAGGCAGACCCTTGACCATCAGAATAAGGTAGCGCTGAGGCTGGTTCCATCAACATTAACATAATGCATGCTCACTACCAACTTGATATCCTTACCATGCGTGTGAAGGTGGTGGCTTCGCTGCTTATCAATACTTTCCTATTTAAGGTTACACATGGCCTTGATCTCGAGAGATTTGATGTGCTAGCACGCACCCTGATGAGGGAATTAATAAATAAATAATATAAAAAATATTTAATTTTTATTATTAAAATAATAATAATAAATAATAAATATATATTTATTATTTTTAATATTTACAGTAGAATAGAATACTATATGAAGTATAAAATTTTATATCAAAGCATAATTAAAATAAATAATCTTTCCCATATAAACTATTGTTAATTAAAAAATTTAAATAATAATTATTAATAAATGTATATAATGAATGTTTTATTAATTATATAAAGTATTACTTATATTTTATATGTTTTTATCTATATTCTATTTTATTTTGAGTTATTTAAATAATATGGTTAGAATGTCAAAATAATAGTTCGAGTTATAGAAAAATACGATTATAATAATACTTAGTGTATTTAGGTAAAAATTTAAAGATAGTAAATATAAACATTATATCTTATGTCAATTTTATTTTTATCAAAATGAAATATTTCATTGTATCTCTACATCCAGTATTTTTTAAGAATTATATGTTTATATGAATTTGAGTCATTTAGAAGTGTTCTGGAATTTTTTGTTAGAGGAAAATACACACACATATAAAGGTTTGTGTAAAATCAGTAATGTTTTCATTTTATATATATGTGTGTGTGCATTGTCTCTTTGTGATAGTCATATAAATACACTAAATGTACAGTTTTAAAAATATATAT